>PVIU01000600.1:191439-293838 GCA_004026605.1 Ondatra zibethicus | reverse complement strand
AGGATTGGGGAGAGCTTGGGGGAGTGGGATGGTTGAGATGGAGGATGGGTGGATATGGGAGCAGGGAAGAAGATAACTTAATTAAGGGAGCCATTTTAGGTTTGGCAAGAGACTTGGCTCTAGAGGGATGTCCCCAGCTAGGTCCTTGGGCAGTAGAGGAGAGGGTGCCTGAACTGGCCTTGTCCCATAGTCACACTGATGAATATCTTGAATATCACCATAGAACCTTTGTCCGGTGGCAGATGGAGATAGAGACAGAGACCCACATCGGAGCACTGGACTGAGCTCCCAAGGTCCAGATGAAGAGCAGAAGGGGGGAGAAGATGAGCAAGGAAGTCAGGACTGCGAGGGGTTGGTCCACCCACTGAGACAGTGTGACTGATCTAATGGGAGCTCACCAAAGCCAGCTGGACTGGGACTGAACGAGCATGTGATCAAACCGGACTCTCTGAATGTGGCTGACAATGGGGGCTGACTGAGAAGCCAATGATAATGGCACTGGGATTTGTCTCTACTGCATGTACTGGCTTTTTGGGATCCTAGTCTGTTTGGATACACACCTTCCTAGGCCTGGCTGGAGCGGGGAGGGCCTTGGACTTCCCACAAGGCAGGGTTCTGTGCCCTCTCTTAGGACTGGAGGGGGAGGGAAGGGGTGAGTGGGTGAGCAGAAGGGAAATGGGAGGAGGGGAGGAAGTGGAAATTTTGAATGGTATTATTTATAAAGCAATAAAAAAAAACAATTAAGGCCAAAAAAAAAGGAGCCTGCTCTCTCGGCTGCCTTACTCAGTGTTCCAGCTAAGTAGCTGATACACTTCAGTAACCACTGTTTAAATAGTGTTAAGTCTTCTGAAAGTATAAGAACGGAGGTAGCTCAATGCTCAGTCTAAGCATGTGCAGCAACAGGCAACATTAGTTCCTGGGAAAAGTGGACTCTTAACTTAGCTATTATTATAAAATCCTCACATATAAATGCATATATTTGTATACAGTTATATGTGCACATTGCATATGTAGTCAGCAGGAAATAATCTCAGAGTTTCTACATAGTTTTGAATTTTAGTTGCATGCCTTTTTTCTGCTGGCAGAACCTAGTACCTCAGGGTTAAAGGTCATGATGAACTGAATGAAATCTTTGAATGAGGAAAACTTAAAACTAGAAATAGTCTGCTCATTTCCTATCCTACATATCAGATATTTACACTATGATTCATAACAGTATCAAAATTACAGTTATGAAGTAGCAACAAAATAATGTCATGGTCGGCACAATGTGAGGAACTGTATTAAAGGGTCACAGCATTAGGAAGGCTGAGACCCACTGCCCTAGACACACTAATGCGAAATTCCACAAGTGAAGTGAGCCTCTGGGATGCCTATGGGGGGGCTCCCTTGAAAGGGTTAGTTAAGATGGAAAGACCCACCCACTAGGGTGGCACCATTGTCTGGACTAAGTTCCTGGACCGCATAAACAGGAGAAAGCGAGATGAGCACAAGCACTCACCGCGCTGCTTCCTTTTTCCATCTATTTTTAATGTAATATTTTTATGTGTATATGTGTGCGATATGTGTGTGACTGCAGGTGCGTGATGAGAATACATGCATACATATGAATGAGAGTACATACATATGGGGGTCAGAGGACAATTGTCAGGGGTCTATTCTCTCCTTTCACCATGGTATCCAGGGATCAGACTCAGATCCTCAGGCCTGTGCAGCAAGTGCGTTAACCAATGGGCTGCCTCAGTGATTCCCTCTCTTCTTCCTAACTGTACTGCAACTCAAGCAGCTACTTCACGCTCTTGCTGCCTAGACTTCTGTGCCATGACTAACGGTCCTTTAAATTGTGAGGTGAAGCAAAGCCTTCCTTTCTCAGTTTGCTTTTGTCAAGGTGTTTTATTGTAACAGAAAAGTCACTAATACAGCTTAATGCAAATCAAAACAGTCTTTTTTAATTTCCCTCTTCATTTACCCAGAAGCTCTGAGTCCACCCAGTAAGCATTTACAGAGTAACCATTATTACAAGTAAAATGGACTTGGACTAGAGGACAGGGGTTATAATCTCATCTGATACCTACTGAATGGCAGCAAGCAGCTCAATGAATGTCACTTGTGTGCTGTTTGCCCACATCTTCTTCCTTTGCCTTTTCTCATTCCTGCTCATCCCACTATAGCAGTGTGGTGTGGTTCCAGTCACTATTTGGAACACACCAAGAAGCACCCCCTTCTCCACATCATCATCCTCTGCTTTTTCTGTCTGATATATTCCTTCTCCTTTGGGGAACTGTGCTTAAATATCATCCACCCAGAGGGCTTTCCACCAAGTCCTCTATATAAAATAGCATCACACATTCTCCATATTCCCTAACTCCTTCACCTGCTTTTCTGTCTGTCTGTCCCCCTCCCCCCGCCACCACCTCTTATTTGTTTGTTTGACCTCTATTCTATGCTATTCGAACAAGGCATTACAAAGTCTGTTGAGCTGGGCATGGTGGTATACACCTTTAATCCCTGGCACTTGTGGCCAAGGAAGGTTGATCTCTGAGTTCGAGGTTAGCCTGTTCTTGGACATCAAGGACACAGACTCTTACCATGACAGTGGATGACATCAAGGAAACAGTGTTTTCCAGACACAACAGTGCTGTGGAATATTATTTTAACTAGGCAAAGATGTGATACATTTGTTTATGCTGCAGAATATTACTTTAACTTGATAAAGGCGTGTTACTTTTGTTTATGTTGCATTTGTATAATTATGAAAAGTTGTTTTGCTTTGCCTGCCAAATGTACCTGATTGGTCTAATAAAGAACTAAACAGCCAATAGCTGGGCAGAAAAAGGATAGGTAGGGCTGGCAGGTAGAGAGGAGAAATCTAGGCTCAAAGGATGAGAGAAGAAAGAGGAGAGAACAAGGCACACATCCAGGGCCAGAAGCCAGGAAGCCATCAGCCAGCCAGACCTAGAGACAGCAAGAAAGTAAGAAAAGGCAAAAAGCCCCAAGGCAAAATGTCAATGACGAGAAACAGGTCAATTTAAGTTAAAAGAGCTAGCCAGAAATGTCCTACGCTAGGATGAGCATTCTCAAACTAATAGTAAGTCTCTGTGTCATGATTTGTGAGCTGGTTGGTGGCCTAAAAAAAAAAGCCTGGCACACAACAGGGCAGATGCACATACAAACTCAAAGAGAAGTATGAGACAACAGATGCTCAAGCCACACAACATCCCAGCATGAAAGAGCAGAAGGGCACACAAAATCCCAGCCCTAGCCAAAACCTACTCCCAACTGACAGCAGCAGGGAGAGGTAAAATCCATTTTCTTCAGTGGAGTGACACTGAGTATATCAACCACACTCACTCCAGGACAGACTTCATGATCAGGAGTAGTTGGCCAACACAAATCAGATTCCATGGTTTTGAATTTTGTTTGGTTGGCTAGTTGTAGGATTTGTTTGTTTGTTTGTTTGTTTGTTTGTTTAAGAACATAAACATGAAGTTAGGTGGGGAAGATCTAGGAGAAGTTGGGGAAGAGAAAAGAATCTAACTGAAATATATCACAGCAGGAGCTGGAGAGGTGGGCCCGTGGTTAAGAGCACTGGCTGCTTTTCCAGAGGACCCTGTTCATTTCCCAACACCCACATGACAGCTTACAACTGCCTGCAACTCCAGTACCAGGGGATCGGACACCCTCTTCTGGCCTCCTCAGTCACCAATCATGCACACAGTACACAGACATACATGCAGACAAAATATTCATACATATAAATATATTGAAATTTTCAAAGAAAAAATTAAAAACATAAATTTCTCACTAAGATCAAAATTATTTATCTAATTGATATGCTTGAAGAGCCAGACCCCATGTCAAATCTAATTCTTGTACTGGCAAATCATTTCTATCCCGACTCTTCTTTAAAAGCTTTACGGACGTGGCGAAAACTCTAAACAGCATCATTTTCTTTTAGGTGGCTTGACAACTTTAAACCCCATCTCTTGATTTATTTCAGCTATTTATTGGCTCCAGTCTTGTGCCCGGTAATTAGATGATCTAAAGGGTTCTTGCCTTTTTCTAAGAGATACTTCATTTCCTTCTGAAGTTTTGAGATCTCTGGATGAGAGCAGAGCATTGATGAGGCTGAAGCCCTTGAAGTTGTTCCCAGTTCCTCTTGCTGCCAGAACTTATCTCCGCATGAAAGGTTAAGGACAACTGAACGACATTTTTCAAGGGGAACATTTGAATGATCAAATAAGTAGGAGGAGTTAGTCTTGTCTATAAAGGTCTTGTCCTTACCCAGGAGGTTTTCATAAATGTAACCCCAAAAGACAGCATGTAAGTTGACATTCTGCCATCCTCAGCACATGCTTATAAAGCAACTATTATTCTTATGGAGCAAAATTTAACTTCTTAGGCCAGCCTATAAAAGAACCTGTCAAAATCTCACTGTACAGCCCTGGCTTACCTGAAACTCACGATGTAGACCAGACTGGCCTCCAATTTGGAGATCTGCCTACCTCTGACTCCTGAGTGCTGGAACTAAGAGGGTGTGCCACCACATCTGGTCCAAATGAGTCTCTTTTCAATGTCTAGTATATAATGGATCCTCCCTGACTGGGATATATATGTTGGCTTTCTTCAGAAGCAAGTTGAGATCCTTGAGACCACATTTTAAAAATGTATACTAAATAGTGCAGCTAGGCCAAATACTCAATTTAATAATAATTAATTAATGATTGGCAGTCTATGTTAAAGAATTTAAAGGTGGGGATGGGAGAGATGGCTCAGGGGCTAAGAACACTGACTGTTCTTCCAGAGGACAGGGTTCAATTCCCAGCATCCCATGGCAGCTGGAGTCAGTTAACTCCAGCTCCAGGGGGTTTGACACCCTCATATATACATACATGCAGGGAAAACACCAATGCATGGTGATACCTTGTTTGTATAAATAAAGCCTGCCTGAAGATCAGAGGGCAGAGTAAGCCACTAGCTAACCATAGAGGCCTGGAGGTCTGTACAGACAGACAGGAAGTGATAAGGCTGGGCAGAGAGAGGAAGGGATAAGGCAGAAGGGAACAGGAACTCAGTCTCTTTCAGCTGGGAAGTTTGTGAGGTAAGGTGGCTTTCTCCTTCATCTCTCTGATCTCTCAGCATTTTTCCCTATATGTGACTCTGGGCTTTTATTATTAACACCTATTAGAACTCGTGATACATATTGTCATCCAACTTAAAGGCAGGAATTCACAAAAAAGCCATTTGCCTGTGGCTTTATAGCCACAGGCACAGGCCAGAGCTGCACGCGGGGCTCCTACCTGAGCTGCACCCAGGGTTCCTGCCCTACCTAGCTAGGCCTTCTTTTCTTTTTCCCCAACCTTCTGAGCAAGTTTGGGATTTTTCCTGTGTATCCTCTCTGAAACAGTCCCCAGCTGCCACCCAAACCCAAACTCCAGAAGCATGTGGGCTCCAAATGCCACAAGACTTAACCACCCTAGACCAGCTGGCTCTGCCCTCAGTCAGCCCCCACCACACATGCTTCCCTTCTCCCCGACCCCTGCACAATCCCCTGTGCTTTCTTCAGACAGTCCTCTCTCTCTCTCTCTCTCTCTCTCTCTCTCTCTCTCTCTCTCTCTCTCTCTCTCTCTCAATCTCTCTGCTCCCCCCCCCCCGTGAGTTGTGGGCTTTCCCTATAAGCCCTCTCCTTGGGCTGCCACTTGCAGCTCAGGGCTACAGGCTAGCAGGCATAGCTGTCCTCAATCAGGCCGTTCACTGCCTGTGTTCTCTGCTCAGAGGTGCTATGTCTCACAGTTCACTGACATTGTCAGCAGATTTGGTAAAACAATTGAGATTTCTTAAAGGAAAAATTGGTTAAAAGACAGTTTATTCCCACATTAAAAAATGGGAAGTACTATTACTATGGAGGGATTTAGGTTTCTGTATAATACTCTGGACAGTTTGAAAATGGAACAATTAAATGAGGAGATAATTAATTTAGATAGGACTTATGTAATGTCAGTTATAAAAATCAGTCTTATCATTTTTGGTTTCTCATTAAAAAAAGTTGATTAATATGAGTGCTAAGACACAAGTTTTAGAAAAACTTAATAAAACAGATCATAGGGATATTCAGATCCAGACAGAGGAATTTACTATAGAACCAATTTCAGCATTGCATTATAAAGTTAGAGAGGAACAGCCTAAGGTTTTCAAACAACAAACTTTAATTTATCCAGTTACCTTACAGGAACTTCCAAATGACATATACATCCCCCACCACGGCTGTGCAAGAGTTAAATGGACTCCTGTAGAAATGTTAGATTTAAGGAAGCGATAGTCTCATATGTCATGTATTCACCTTTTGTGAAGCAGATGTTAAACTTGTGGTCAACTTATAATAGAATTATCCCTAGAGACCAGAAAAACTTGGTTAAAGCAGTCTTGGAGTCTGGTCCTCAATTACAATGGACGACCTGGTTGAAAGAAGATAAGACCATTGAACAATGAACTAGCGCTAGAGGTATGGAAATCTCTCAAGATAAACTTCTTGGAAAGGGAGATTATGATGATATACAAAGGTAATCTCCATATGATGACCACATCCTAGATTTATACTGCACAGCAGCTTTGAATACTTGGGACAGAACTGGAGAAGTAGGAAAGAAAAGTGAGTCATTTGCTAAAGTTATACAGGACACAAAGGAAGCCTTCATGGGTTTCTTACAAAGACTGAATTCAGCAGTAAATAGAATAATACCAGATTCAGAAGCTAGACAAATAATAATTGAATCTCTGGCTTTTGGAAATGCCAATGCATGATGCAAAAGAGTAATTATGTTATTAAATGCAAGATCAGCACCTTTGGA
The DNA here is from genome assembly GCA_004026605.1 of Ondatra zibethicus. NCBI lineage: Eukaryota > Metazoa > Chordata > Mammalia > Rodentia > Cricetidae > Ondatra > Ondatra zibethicus. The sequence continues at coordinate 286,990 of PVIU01000600.1, read as the reverse complement.
GGAGTGGATCCAAGATCATGGCCATTCAATTGAATCTCATGACCATGATGATACATGGATAGGACAGGTGATTTCCAGAGGTTTGAAGAAAAATAGAAATGTCAAGTGATTCAATTGTGGCAAACATGGTTACCTAAAAAGGGACTGTAAACAGGGCATTCTTAGAAACGATGGTTTTTTTTCTAAGCATAATTCAAACAGAATACCTCTCCTTTCTAGATTATGCTGAAGGTATGGCAAAGGCAGGTATTGGACCAATGAAGGTTGGTCAACAAGGGACAGTCAAGGTAACACTTTGCTATAGGGAAACTCCTTGAGGGGCCTCTCGCAGATTCCCATGCCAAAAATTAGGTTCAGTCATTTCCTGTAACTGTGGAGGAAATTCCTTCCCAGAGCAATTAAAGAACCTAATGCCTATAATAAGAAACCATACTGCTCTGGGTGATAGAAAAGCTATAGAGGAGAGAACAATAATTTCAGGAGAAACCATAAAGCAAATATTTTGGCAAACTTCTATTAATGAACAAAGACCAAAAATAAAAATATAAATAAATGACATTGTCATTGAAGGACTTGTAGACACAGATGCAGATGTCACAATAATTGCACCAGAATCTTGGCATCCAAATTTGCCTCTTCAGGACATAAATGTTCAGTTTTTAGTGATGTGGGATGTCTTTCTGTATATGTGTTACTTTTATTGGTTACCGAATAAAGCTGTTCTGGCGAATGGCTTAGCAGGGTAAAGTCAGGCAGGAAATTCAAACGGAAATAGGGAGAGAGAGTAGGCACAGTCAGGAGATGCCATGCAGCTGCTAAAGGAGAAATATGTCCAGAACTTTACCCGGTATACCATAGCCTTGTGATGATACACAGATTAATAGAAATGGAATAATTTAATATATAAGAGCTAGCTAGAAATATGCTTGAGCCATTGGTCAAACAGTGTTATAATTGATATGGTTTCTTTGTGATTATTTGGGTCTGGGGAGCCAGGAAACCAATGCACAGTCTCTGCTTACATTTTAGGGATTAGAACTTTATATTGGGTAAAACAGAGCACAAGATGGGTCAAATGCATAAGGCCAGAAGATCAGAGAAGAAAATTAAAACCATCCGTGACTAACATAGCAATGAATTTATGAAGATGTGATTTGTTACAGCAATGGAATACTCAGATTAACATTCCTCCAACCTCAGAAACAAATCATATATTAACATATGTTTCTGGAGAAAATATTAGAAGGTATTTTAAAGAACAGTCACTGACCATTCAGGTTGTACAAGAACAGGGCTTGTACTGTCAGCTGCTGATCTTTCAAGGACATTAACAGCCCTACCTTTAAAATGGTTGACAGACAAACCTGTGACGGTTGTGCAATAGTTAGTCTTTAACAACAGATAAACTGCAGTCCTTAGAACAGCTGTTACAGGAGCAGTTAAATGCTCAGCATATTGAAGAATCAATCATCCCTTGGAATTCTCCTATATTTGTTGTTATAAAGGAATCTGGAAAATGGAGAATGGAAACAGATCTAAGAGCTGTTAATAAGGTGATTCAGCCAATGGGCTCTCTATAGTTTGGTATTCCTTTCTTTTCTCTATTACCTAAAGGATGGCCTCTTATAGTTATTGATTTAAAAGAGTTTTTCTTCACTATACCTTTACAAGAAAAAGACAGTAAAAAAAAAATTGCCTTCATGGTGCCTACTTTTAATTCTCAGCCCTTTAAGAGATAGCAATGGAAAATTTTCACACATAGAATGTTAAATAGCCTAACCCTCTGCCAATATTTTGCAAGTCAGCCATTGTAAATAATATGTAAGCAATTTCCTCAATCTATAGTTTATCATTATATGGATGAGATTTATTAGCTGATTCAAATATAGATACTTTAGAAAGAATGTTTGAAGAAGTAGAGAAAACTTTGCCTTGTAGGAGATTACACATTGCTCCTAAAAAAAAAAAAAAAAAAAAAAAAAAAAAACAAAGAGGAGATTCTATTAATTAAGTTATAAATAGGCTTTCAAAAATTTAGACCCCAAAAGGAACAAATGAGAAAAGATTGATTATAGACTCTAAATGTCTTTCAAAGATTGCTAGGAGACATTTCCAATCTTGCCTAATATTGGAATAAAACCTGATAAATTGATTAATTTAAACAAAACCTTAGATGGTGAAAAGGACTTAAATAGTCCAGGAAAATTATTAGCTGAAGCTGAAGGAAAATTGGTTTTGGTGGAAGAGAAATTACAGAAGGCACATGTGGATCATGTAAATCCAAATCTTAACTGCAATCTGGTCATATTACCCTCTAAGGATTCCCCTACAGGAATTTTAATGGAGACAAAAGATATTATCTTAGAATGAATCTTTTTACCACATTAACTGAGTAAAAGATTAAAATCTTATGTGGAAAAGGTCTCTGAGTTAATTCTAAAAGGAAAATTGAGACTTCGTCAATTAGTAGGAATAAACCCAGTAGAAATTGTAGTACCTTTTAATAATGACGAAATTGACAAATTCTGGGTAGAAAGTGAACCTGGCAAAGAGCTTGTAATAATTTTGGGGGGAGAGATTAACAACACCTATCCCAAAAGTAAGAGAATTCAACTTATAAAGAGAACTAACTGAATCCTTCCTTGCATTGTATGGGAAACACTGAAGCCCCTGCATTCTATACTGATGCAAGTAAATCAGGTAAGGCAGGTTACAAATCAAAAAATTTGAGTGAATCTAAGCCCTTATAATTCTGTCCAAAAGTCAGAATTATATGCTAGTCTCACAGTACTAATGGATTTTAAGGAATCTCTCAACATATTTACTGATTCATAATATGCAGAAAGAGTTATTTTGCAAATTAAAAGAATAGACTTTATTATTTATTCAGTTACAAGAAATAATCAGGAATAGGAATTTTCCCATATACATAACACATATTCAATCCCATATGGGTCTGCTAGGTCCTCCAGCATAAGGTAATGCAGAAATCAATCAATTATTGATTGAAAATGTGCTGAAGGCCTAAGAATGTTATAAAAACATCATGTTAATAGCAAAAGTTTTTTTTTAAAAAAAACAAAACAACTTTTCTGTCACGTGACAACAAGCCAAGGAAATTATAAGAAACAGTCCTACTTATTCTTTATACAACCAAACACCACTACCTGCAGGAAGTAACCCAAAGGGTACTCAACGGAATAAAATCTAGCAGATGGATGTGTTCCATTTTATAGAATTTGCAAAACTAAATATGTACACCATAACATTTCTTGCTTTTGGGATACCTATTCAGGTTTTCAATGGGCAACTGCTTTGAGTTCAGAAAAGGCTGATTCTATAATCACACATTTGCTAGAAGTTATGGCCATCATGGGTATCTCTGTACAAATAAAGTCAGACAATGCTCCATCCAGCATATGTCTCTAAGAAAATGAAACCATTTTTTGCTTATTATAATATAAAACATATTACAGGTATACTACACAATCCTACAGGGCAGGCAGTTATAGAAAGATCAAATCGAACTCTAAAGAATATGTTAAACAGAAAGGGATGATAAATACCCCCAGAATAGATTGCATAATGCTTTATGAACTTTGAATTTTCTAAATGCTAATGAGAAAGGAACAGCTGCAGAGAGACATTGGATAGTAGAAAAAAAACTATTAAAGATTTGTTGACCTCAGAATGGAAACCAGGACATGTGTTACATTGAGGAAGAGGTTTTGGTTTTGTTTCCACAGGAGGAGAAAAGCTATGGATACCATCAAAATTGATAAAGATTTGATTTAAACAAGAGAAGTCCCTTTATTAGAAGAGATAATGTTTAATCAAAGAGCATGGCTATTCAATCTAAACTAACTTTAAAACTAACAAATGCTGGGCTGGAGAGATGGCTCAGAGGTTAAGAGAACTGACTGCTGTTCCGGAGGTCCTGAGTTCAATTCCCAGCAACCACATGATGGCTCACATCTATCTATAATGAGATCTGGTGCCCAGAACACTATACATATAAAATAAATAAATTTAAAAAAAACTAACAAATGCTTTTTATTTGATCACATATTATTCACCAAAAGAGACTCTCATCAAAGATTATTTAATCTCCTTTTAAACCAAAAAAGCAACTACTACTTTTAAATATTTTACATTGTATATTGATACAAAGTTGAGATTATTTTTGTTAAAACATACTGTACATATGTTTCTAATCTTGTTCAAGGTATGGTGTCTATGCAAGTCATTTAACAATGTAATAAAAATTTATAGCCCTTGAAAGTTTTTATTGCCAACTAGTTAAGATAATAAGGAAATGCAGGTTAGCAATTAATCACCTATTTCAATTGAACCTTTAATCATATTAGGAATGTTTTAAAGGTCAAACAGACATATTTTAGATAGGTCATCTTCAAACACTTCAGAGATATACAGAATATGGTATTTAAGATGTTTTAAAAACATAGGTTTTTTTTCTTTATGATAATGAGACGTGTCTGTTCCTGGAAGCACCAATCTACTTCAGAGAAGATGATGGGCATCAAAGAAACTCCACATGGAGCATACTTTTTTTTTTCTGAGACAAGGTTTCTCTGTAGCTTTGGTGCCTGTCCTAGAACTAGCTCTTGTAGACCAGGCTGGCCTCAAACTCAGAGATCTGACTGCCTCTGCCTACTGAGTGCTGGGATTAAAGGCATGCACCACCACCACCTGGTTGACATTTACTTTCTTTGTGGCAATGGTTAGTCACTGAGCAAGAAAGTGCTTTTGCCTCAACTGCTGACAGTATGCTATACAAATTGGATAAGCAGGACACAAAAGAAAGGACTGCTGGACTTTGCCAAGACAAGGTAGAACAGTCCTTCAGCATATTCTCCTTCACAGAAAAGTCTTTCAGATATGCTAGTTCTATAGGCTGAAGATGGATGCCCCATCATTGCAGAGGAACCTTAGGTAATTGTCCAATCAACCGTTTCTGTCATTTCTCACATTTTTTGGAAATCGCTTGCTTGCACTTCCTGCTTACTCAGGTAATATTATCTCATTCTCTGGTCTCTAATGGAGTTGAAGACTTTATAGTTATAGTTTTCCTTGTTACCAAATTCAGAAAAGAAATTCACTAAAGAAATGCAAAGTGTATAAGGTTGAGAGACAGAGAAAAATAGTTTTGATAAGGCAAGTTAGAATAGAAAGTGAATTAGGTACAACTTTTGGATTCACCAAGATAGGATAGATATAGAGCATTTTCTCTGAATTTGTCAGTTGTTAACAGACTAGACATTGTTGATGTATTCATTGCCTGTATGTATTGTATGTGGTTGTTGTAATTATTGTATATAGTTTTTCTTATATTAGTTATAACCTTCCCTTTTAATTTTTAGACAAAAATGGGAAAATATGGTGATATCTTTTTTGTACAAATAAAGCTTGCCTGGAGATCAGAGGGTGGAGCCAGTCACTAGCTAACCATAGAGGTCTGGAGTCTGTGTGCACAGACAGGAAGTGATATGGATGGGCGGAGAGAGGAAGTGATAAGGCAGGAGGAGACAGGAGCTCTGTCTCTTTTGGCTGGGAAGTTTGTGAGGTAAGGAGTGGCTGTGCCTTTCTCCTTCATCTCACTGACCTCTCAGTATTTTCCCCTATATGCGACTCTGGGTTTTTATTATTAACACCTATTAGAACTTGTGCTACACCAATAAAGAATAAATCATTGAAAAAGGAATTTAAAGGTGTTTTTTCTTCCATAATTACTCTGTAGCTCAGTATAAGGATTGTGAAATGCTTTAGACTTATGTTTACTAAACTGAAGAGTAATCCTCTTGTGGAATAGGACTATAAGCCATGTTTAAATAATTTTAATCCATTTACTTTGTTTAATTCAAGAGAAATTTTATTTTTAAAAGTTGAGGCTTGGGGCTAGGAGATGGATTCAGCCAGTCACATGCTTGCTTCCCAAGCAGGAGGACCTGAGCCTGGCTCTCCAGTAGCCAGGCATCCATACTCACAGCACTCAAGAGGTAGAGACAGAGACTCTCTGGGATGCACTGGCCAGGAAGTCTAGCCTGTTGGTGAGCTCCAGGTTCAGCAAGAGATCCTGTTCCAAAAACTAATGAGAGAAGCAACCAAGGAAGATACCAAACTGGACTCCACAGGCACACCCACAAACACATGCACGTATACTATATACATGCGAAAAGTTGAAGCTTCAAGCTAAATGTGGTGGCACATGCCTGTCAACCCAGAACTTAACTATGTAGTGAGTTCAAATTTTCAGAGTGACTAAATTCTAAGTCAAATCTTCTCACTCCTTTCTTTTCCAGGTGTATATGCATACATGGTGTGCATCCATGTGGGGGCAAATGTGCTCACGCATGTATGTGGAAACCCAAGGTTGGCATCAGGATCCTTCCTCAACTGCTCTTCCACCTTGTTCTTTAAGGACAGAGTCTCTCAATCAAATCCAAAGCCCCAGAAACAGCTAGTCTAGATAGTGAATTTTCAGGGATGGGAGGGAAAGGGTCCCCCATCTCAGCCTAAGGCTGAAATCAGAGGTGAGATGCCATACCCACCTGGAGTTACTTGGATGTTGAAGACCTAAACCTGTCATCTTGCTTGTGCAGTAAGCACTTCTTCAGTGTTTAACCAGCTCCCTAAACCTTGCTTTTTTTTTTTTTAATGTTATATCAGTAAGGCTTTTTTCCAAATGTGTATTTTTTTAACTGACATTCTGATAAAATGAACACTACTACCTATTTGGTAAGTAGCCAAGACATGATTGAAACAATTCTTCTTAATAAATGACTGTAAGATTTGGGATCTAAAAATGAGAGATATGCTGGTACCCTAGACAAAGCTAAGACTGGTCTTAACTTCTGCTCTGGGAGATTTCTAAAGACAACAGATGTCAAATGGGGTAGAAGGCTTATTTTCAACAAACAGCTAGTTTGGAAAACACTAACTGGTGCTGTGTCCTCCTTTTGCACTTTTAGGCTTTGGTCTGCCAGCTCTGCTTCAGCACTTTTCTATTCCAAGCTACTTCATCTCGGCTACTAAAGCTAGAGTAGCATTGAGCACTTTTATCTGCAGCACAACGGTGACACCTAGTGTAATGACTGACTTTCTTCCCCCTGTCCCCTCTTTCCCACTGTGCCTTCCTCCTCCCTGGCTCTCCCCACATCTCCCTTTCTCCAAAGGCCTTGGAGTGGTTTAGTAAACACTTGTGGAGGGTGCACCAGCTAACTAACTGATAGCCCTGTAAAGGCACCACCCTGTTTTCAACTACGAACACCTCTTTATCACGTTATTCTTTATCATGAATAATAGGAGTCTTTAAAAAGCTTAATCAAACTTTAAATCGGGAGGAAACTAGAACTGAAAATCTGGCTCTACCTGATTTTGATCTGATAATGATTTACTCAATCATTACTTTTAAAGGAATTGAGTATGGCCACATTATTAAATAGCTTAGTTAATATTTCTACAGACTTCAAGGTTGTGAATACGGCTTCAGGTATATATCAATGACCTGAGGCATGCCACTTTGAGCCATCCTCCCTTCTCTCTCTAGACGTGATGTGAGCCTTAAGAGTTCCCCAGGCTAGTTGCCTTCTCCTTCTCTCTCTGAAGGCAGAACAGTGTCCCTGGGAAGGTTCTAGGAACATTTGTAAGCAATACAAGTCGGGAGGTAGCTCTTGAAAGGGTAGGCCAGTCATCACCAGTGTTTGCTTGTTTGTTTTTCTAAATGTTCCAGGAGAGCAGAACAGAAGACAAAATACTTAGTATATAGTGTTCTCGATCCTGTAGGAAGTGACGGGGATGTGCTCGGAATCTGTGTTTTTGTGTTATTGTCCGGGAACTCTATTTAAGATCTGTGGGCCTTTAAGCTCGGCTGTTTACTACCTCAAGCTCAGAAGGCTGCTGCTCAGTGCCCAAGGGGGCTAATTAGTTTCTCAGTGAGAAAGCAAGCCCTTCTCTAGGGTTTGACTGTGTCTCCCTGCTACACAACCATTTCCCTTTTTTCTACAGAACACTTATTAGTTAAGATAGAGAAGGGCAGGACAAGTTCACACCATGTTCTTAATGTGACTGATCCTTTGAGGATCCCCTGAACTTCCTTGGGTCATCCTGTAATTAGATTCCTGTTGTCAAATCTTATGAACCTGTCAAAACTCCTCTCGTTTTACTGTCCATGTCTAGTTTTTAGTATACAATGGATTCTTAATGATATTTAACCTTGGAGAAATAGTAGAAGGCAACACTTGACAAACATTTGGCATATGCAAATTCCACACAGTGAGCATAAATCTAACAAACTATGAAAGATTTGGAGAAAGTAATTCATCCAAGGTGAGGTTTCAGAGTAAGATCAGACTCTAAACCAACATACTTTACATCTAGGAACCCAAAGAAGCTTTCTTCACTTTTCTTGGTTTGGAGAAGCAATTCTTTTCTAGGGAACCACCAGGAGAGGACTGCAGTTTGACACTATCTTCTTAATAACCACATGCTTGGGAAGACTAAGTGTATCACTATTCAAGGAGACTCAGGTAGGATTTCCCCTTAGTGTAGTGGCTCTTAGCCTGTGGGTTGAAACCCCTTTGACAAACTTCTATCTTCCAAAAATATTATTATGATTCTTAACAGTAGCAAAATCACATCTACGAAGTAAAAACAAAAATAATTTTATGGATGGGGTCACCCAACATGAGGAACTGTATTAAAGGGTCAAGCATTGGAAAGGTTGAAAACCAAAGTCTACACAAAAGTCTCCCCTAACATTCCTCAGCAGGGAGCGTCTTGTGACCCCTTCTCCAGAAAATGTGTAATAGGGTAGTTCAAATTAAAATGTGACAAATGTGTTTGTTAGAAAGGAGAGATGGCTCAGCAGGTTAAGACTGCTCATTTAGAGGACCTGGGTTCAAATCCCAGCATTCACATCGCAACTCATCTGGAACTCCAGTTCCAGGTGATACAATGCCCTCTTCTGACCTCTGTGGGCACATATGTGGCACTCATACAAGCATAAAATAAAATATAGACAAAGGCTGTGTTTGTTGACTATATGGACATTTATGAAAAGTAAAGGACATTCAGAGTTGACTTTAAAGATTATACTGTATCTGTGAAAGCTGGGTAAATCCATATTTAGAAGTATGTTACAGAGGGCTATAAAAAGCAGAGATGGCTCAGTAGTTAACAGGACATGTTGCTCTTGCAGAAGACCAGAGCTGGATCGCCAGCCCTCACATCAGTTTAGCCATAACTGCCTGAACTCCAACTGCAGAGTGTCTGATACCTCTTCTGGCCACTGCAGGCATCTGTACACATGCGCATATCACCACAGACACCCACATACACACACCAGCACACACACAATTTTGAAATAATGTCTTTAAAGAAATGTTACAGAAAATCAGATATGATTTTTTAAACATTTATTTATTTATTATGTATACAATATTCTGTCTGTGTGTATGTCTGCAGGCCAGAAGAGGGCACCAGACCTCATTACAGATGGTTGTGAGCCACCATGTGGTTGCCAGGAATTGAACTCAGGACCTTTGGAAGAGCAGGCAATGCTCTTAACCACTGAGCCATCCCTCCAGAACTTGTAAGTCTGTTCCAAGGAGGTAAACTCCATTGTCTGTAACTGCCCATGTTAGACATTCCATTGTGCTATTGCACACACTTTGCAACTTCTATAGTTCTCAAACTTTAATGTGCAAATTTACACAGGAAACTTGCTGAAAGGGTTTCAGATCAGCCCAACCGGATTCCTGTTGCTTTTGAGCTTAGAAACATAGCAGTGCCAGGTGGAGTTCTGAAAGTGGTCCTTAGAAACACAGCAGTCATAAGTGCCAGGTTGATCCTGAAAGTGGTCCTTAAGTCACACCCTAAAATTTTTGGAATAAATAAAATTCAAGTAAACATTTGAGAACTATTTTTCAACAGTAAGTTAAGAAATATGGCTAAGAAAATGTAATTTTTTAATAAACTACCCTTAAAATCAAAGTTTTGGTCACTTTATTCTGTCATTTAAAGGACTTGCCTACATAGCCTTGAATCCCAGCACTTGGGAGGCAGAGGCAAATTGATCTCTGTGAGTCTGAGGTCAGCCCAGTCTGCATAGTGAGTTCCAGGACTGTCAAAGCTATGTCTCAAAAAAACAAAACAAAGGACGTGTCTATTTTTTAGGCCGAGACATAGAGCCAATAGTTTGCTATGAGCCAGGTGGTGGCGGCGCACACCTTTAATCCCAGCACCTGGGAGACAAACTCTGTGAGTTTGTGGCTAGCCTGGTCTACAAGAGCTAGTTCCAGGACAGGCTCCAAAGCCACAGAGAAACCCTGTCTTGAAAAACCAAAAAAAAAAAAAAAAAAAGAAAAAAAAGAGTTTGCTATGTCCTCAAAAATTTTGAAGAAATAATGGCCAAATTATTTATGTGATTTATATGAGCAAAACTTAGGACAAACATATTCTATAATGACTTTTAAAGAGATTAGGATGGAAAAAAGTGGGAAAGGGCATTGCCTAAGATGGACACACATACTAAATTTCAGGCACACAAAGAAAATAGCTTAATTTTTAAAACCCTATAATTTAAACCCCATAGTTTAAAAAAAAGTGCTTAATTTCTGCTGGATAAGCAGTGTACTCACATTCTGATATTTTGGGAACAACCTTTCTAATTACATGCCCCACAAAGAGGATGGGTATGGAAAAAACCTGCATGATATACTGGGAAAACTAATTCTTCAAGGAAAGAGATGCCTAGAGATTTAAGTGACAATAACAAAAAGATGATAGATAGATAGATAGATAGATAGATAGATAGATAGATAGATAGATAGATAGATAGATAGATAGATAGATAGATAGAGATAGATAGATAGATAGATAAAAAACAAAATAAAAAAAACTGAAATCAGAAGTAGAATTGTTAAAGTATGGACCAGTTGCCAAGAGGCTCCTTCTGCGTCTGCCTTTAGATGACTTTATTTTACCCAGCATTTCTCCAACTTGCCTAATCATTAGTCTTACCCAAGGGAAGTGTCAAGGAAATGTGTGAGTTTCTGTCCAGGTACAACGTTCAGCTAGGAGAGCCTGGAAATCTAGAGTTTATATAAATCAGAGGCAGCTATATGCTAAACTGTGGGAAATATTCTTGGCCTCCCTGGTACTCAGCTAAGAACAGGAAGGGGAACCCATTCTTGTCCAGGCTCTAACCCACTCTTAAAATAACCTCAGACTCCAGTAACTCTCTATTGTCTTATACTCCAGAGCTTCCTGTAAACCAACACTTTCCCCTATGACCGTATGTCCAGTGGAGGGAAATGATCCAAAGTCTTTCTGACATCCTTTTATAAACTGCTAGTATAAACACAGACACAATGATTTCTTTTTTATCTATTTATTTATTTTCGGAGACAGGGTTTCTCTGTGTAGCCCTGACAGTCCAGGAACTTGCTCTGTATACCAGGCTGGCCTCGAACTCAGAGATATGCCTGTTTCTGCCTCCAAGTGCTGGGATTAAAGGCATGTGCCACCAAGCCCAGCCAGAGTCTTTTAAAATAAATTTTATTTTGTATTAATAATTTTTATTTCAAAAATACAAGTAAAAAGAAATGTTAGAAATGTTCCTGACAGCACCTGTCTTGCTAACACCTGGCATATCCTACCAATCCACTAACCACTTGCGCAGAACTTCGTGTTACATGCTATTCTTGTCCTACTTAGTACGCTGTCTGTACTCTCCCTAATACATAAAACCTTTATATATGTGCACATTGTATGAATGTGTCATAATTTATCCACTTCTGTGTCAGTTTTTCACATTTTCTAAGACAAATCTTCAATAACAACTTTATAAAACAGTTAAAGTGTCATATTTTCTTGGTCTTATCAATCAAACACTGTATAAAATAAATATATCATAAAAATAAAATTCTCTCAAAATGAAATTTTTCACTTCCATCTTGCTGCCTTCAAATAGCATGATTCTCCTATTCCAAAAACCCACTATATATCTCTTCAAATATTTTATTCAGAAATAAAGAGCTCTCAATGGGTCAAAACTACATGTTTATTCATATCAGGCCACATCTGTATTAATTGTCAAAGGACCTCATCATACTACCTAAGCATCTGATTTTTAAAAAAATCCATCTTTTCATATGTGCCAAAGTTGGCTTACTTATTTATATGCTTTGGCACTTATTTTTTTTTTTATCTAAAGGCCTTTTTTGTACAAATTCTTCTAAAACATGACAAATTTTGTCATCCTTTTATCTACCTCCTTCACCTTATTCACCTTCCTGCAAGAAAACATTATCTTAAAAAGCAAATCCTGACACGGTGATCTGATCACCTTCCCTTGACTCAGTGCGGCTGTCAACAATGACGTGGGGCCTCAGCTGGCAGAAGTCCTTACCTAACCATAAGGACACTGAGTTTTCTCTCAAGTTTTTAGATGTCTAAGGTTTAGGTCTACACTTAATTTTCGTACATATGATGGGAGGTTGCACCCAAGATAATTTTTTTCTTTCTTCACTTTAATGTTCAATTGATGCAAAAATTGTCAGATAGTCATTGGCTCCAGTGAACTTTGGCACATACCCAAAAAACCTAAAATGTAAGTGTATTTCTGGACTCACTACTCTGTTCCATTATAATTTTACAATACACAGCTAGCCTGGAATCAGAATACTACCATTTTAATAAACATTGCTTTGACTATCCTATCTTTTTTTATTTCAGAGCTGTGGAATCACCTTGTCAATTTCTACTTTGAATAAAAGGGATAAAGGTGTACAACCCTTGTCTAGCAACCACAGGACCCTGGGCTTGAGGTCCATGACTATAAAAGTAGTCAACCAACCAACTAATCCATTCTGCTAGGATACTGAGAATGCATTGATCTACACATAAGTTTGGGTAGAGTTAATGTCTTAGGGATACTACCATATAATCCAGTCATTATCTTCATGTATTTATCCATCTCTGAATTTCTGCAAATTAAAAACCATGTTTTCAGTGCAGAGGTTTTGCAGCATTAACTTTATCTACGTTTCATAAAAAACACTGTGTATTGACTTTGTGCCCTAAATATCTGTTGAACTGTTGTGGTAGTGTTTTTCCCAAATTTTCCCAGATTTTCCAGATGATGTGATTTACAGAGCAAGGTTATCTCCCTCTTCCTTTGTAATTTGTATGCATTAACTTTCTGCCTTACTGCATCATTAAAAACATCAAATACAGTGTACTGTATAGGTCCTTCTATGCAGCCCAGATTGGCCTTGACTTCCATTTTCTTCCAACAGCCTCCCCTCAACTGTTGAAATTGCAGTCCTTGTGGGTCCCTGACGACCCCCTACCCCCACCCCAAGCAGTTCGCTGAACTTCTGAGTGATTTGGGCCTTTGTCTTTTAAAGACTGGTCCCTTTTGTCTACCTCAGCAGACTTACTTACTGGGAGGAACTACCTGCTGGTTTTATTGTCAGCTGCAGTGTCTGTAGGAACAGTCCTTCATTCAGAGACTTGTAGCTTTACCTGATCTAGGTTTATGTATTAATAGGTTGCACTGACATCTTCCATAAATCAGCATTGAATCCACTCATAGGATTTACATTTGCTTTCCACCTCAGCATGTCTCTCTTTTCTATTTCAGTGGAAACTACGGCTAATTTTAAGTGTTTATTTCCTAAGAAGAAATCTTTCTCAAGAATACTTTGGCCTGACCCCATTTTGTTCAGTTCTCAGTGAGTTTTTATTTTTTTCTTAGGCTGGCTGAAATGTGACAGAGCACCAACTAATTTTTCAAAAAGTTGAAATTTATCTAGATAATTATCAACTTTAATTAGGTTATGCCCAGAGAAAACATTTGGGTGGGGGGTAATAGTTCAACCTTCTAAGGTTTACTGAACTTGCTTTAATGGCCCATTATATGGTCTAGCTTAAGCAATGTCCCATGAACTTGAAACAGCTGTCTTTCTACTTGATGAGGCAGTCCATAAACACATTAGGTTAATCTCAGTCCGGCTTCTCTTTGTCTCAGTGCACTCAGAAAAGAGCTCTAAAACGTCTAGGAGTTGGGCACTGCTCTGCTCAACAATTGGAAAAGTTAGTCCTAGAACTTCCAGTACAGAGCTGATCTTCAAACACATCTCACAAGTAACATAAAGGTATTACAAATGTCTAATTCCCACTTTGTGGTAATTTCAGGCATTTTATGTGCTATGACAAAAATCCTTTTTAATGTTTTGTGGGGGTCCACAGAAGTGAGTCTGCTCCACCTTGACTGAATATGTGGGGGGGGGTCCAAAAAAGTGAGTCCACTCCACCTTGTTTGAAGGTCAGAGACTTTAACCCTACTCCTGCTCTGAGGTCTGACTTAAGGCGTGGCTACAAACAAGCCGGGTGTGGTTACTTGGTGTTTTGGGTACTAAGGTGGCCCAGAAAGATGGATTCCACCCTGATGGAAGGTCAGAATTCAAGCCTATTCCTGCTCCTTCAAGGATATGACAGGAGGTTGACCCAGGGAGTGGCTGCCTACAGAATGCTAGGTATAAGGTGTAGTTACTGCACGTCCTGCAAAATAGAATGCTTAACTCAGGGTACAATTACTTGATGTTTCAAGTATTGAAGCAAGTAATTGCTCTGCTTATTCTGTGTCATGTTAAAGCAGTCTTTTGCCTTCTTCCCTGTTTTGGATTGGGGTATATAAGCATATGGAAAATAAACGCAGGTGAATTCAGTATTCACTGGATTAACCTCCAGGTCCTACCCTACATCTCTGTATTTCTTTTGTTTTGCTGATCCTTCTGCCTAAAATTTCTAATCCACACACCCCACACTGGAATGTACAAACCCTGTCGAGGATGTACCCCAACAATTCTAGCATTCGTTCTTCTTTGTATAGGCTTAAACTTTCTTTGGCATTACTTATTTCTGGAAAACCTTCCTTTCCTTTTTAAGAAAAAAAAAAAGGTTAGTAGTTGGGGGGAGCCATCTTAGCACCTTTCTTCCCTTTTTATTCATCTACTAACAATGAATTGTCATAACTTCCATTTATCTAGAAAAGTCTTCCAACTTCAAGTGTTTCCTTTGGTCAAAAAAAAAGTGTATAAATTTATTTCTCCACTTTCTTTATTGTTCAGTACAGATAAACACAGATTTAAGGCAGTTTTACATTTTTTTAATACTTATTTTATGTGCATGGGTGTTGAGCCTGCATATATGTATGAGCATCATCTGCATGCCTGGTGCCCACAAAGGCCAGAAAAGGGCATTTAATCCCCTGTAACTAGAGTTACAAACAGTTGCCTGGGCAAGAGAACACCTCTCTACCCAAAAACAAACAAAAATAAAAACAAACAAAAACTACAATGATTTAAATGGTGAAAACCCAAAACACTGATATTATCAAATACTACAGAATATATAGAGCAACCAGAAATTTGACTCACTTCATGTAATATTCTGAAGGGAAGTTTAGCATTTTCTCACAAAACTAAATATATGCTTATACTACAAAAGAGCTGGGGAGATAAATCAGCTGGTAATGTGCTTGCATATAAGCATGACAGCCTGAGTTTAATCCCTACAACTCATGGGAAAAGGCAGGCATGGTTGCACTTGTTTGTAATCAGAGAGCTGGGGGATGAAGCCAAGCAGGTCCCTGGAAGTCACTGGCCAGCCTGACCAGCTTCAATGGCAAGCTCCAGATCCCAGAGGCCCTATTTCAAAACATGAAGTGGATAGTTCCTGATGAACTGTCACCCAAGGTTGATCTCTGGCATCCACAAGCAGCAGCTTACCCACAAGTACAAATACCTCATACAGATGCACACAAACACAAGCTACACATAAGAAATAATACAAAACAGGAATGTCCTTTCATATTATTTTATCAAATTAAAACATAATGTCCTAAATATGGATTTATATAGTAGCTTTGCTCACAAGTTCGAAACTTGGAAGCAAGCTCAATATGTGAGTGTATAATTTGATAATTGTAATAAAAATAAAGAATGGATTATTCAGCACTAAGAAAAAAAGAAATTAACTACCAATCATAATTACATGTTGGTGCAGGACAATTCTGTATTCTGTCAATTATGTTTTAAATAAACGCTGATTGGCCAGTGGCCAGGCAGGAAGTATAGGCGGGACAACCAGCCAGAAGTAGCCTGGAAAACTACGCCCACATTCCCCAAAAATGGTCTATGGATATTTTCCTTTAAAAAAAAGGGGGGGGGGTAAGTGATACAGAAGAATTGTCTGTATTGTCAATTATGTTTTAAATAAACACTGATTGGCCAGTAGCCAGGCAGGAAGTATAGGTGGGACAACCAGACAGGAAATAAAGGCAGGTCAAGAACAGGAGAATTCTGGGAAGGAGGAAGCCCATTCCTCCGCAGTCCTGTCCAGACACCGCAGAAGCAAGATGTGACCTGCCCCGCCGAAAAAGGTACTGAGCTATGTGGCTAACATAGAAAAGAATAATGGGTTATGGGCTGGAAAGATGGCTCAGTGGTTAAGAACACCGTCTGCTCCTCTAAAGGTCCTGAGTTCAATTCCCAGCAACCACATGGTGGCTTACGACCATTTGTAATGAGATCTGGTGCCCTCTTCTGGCCTGCAGGCATGCATGTAGGCAGAATACTGTATACACAATAAATAAATAAATTTTTAAATAAAGAAAAAATCATGGGTTAATATATTATAAGAGTAAATAAGAAGCCTGAGCTAATAGGCCAATCAGTTTATAACTTAAGAAGACATCTGTGTGATTTTCTTTGCGGCTAAACAGCTGTGGGACCTGGTGGGAGGACAGAAACCAGGCAGGACTTAAACCCCAACAAGCAGGCCTCATGTTACAACATGTTAATATGGGGAAGTAGCCAGTCTGAAAAGGTTGCATATAGTACAACTCTGGCTGGCCCATGGCCAAGTCTCATTACTTCAAAGCATCGTTCCTGCCGTTTACTTCTCAACTTATATTGCCTTTCTATGTATGGGATCCCAAACCAAGCACAAAACTGCTGACTACGATGAACGGGCACCTTGCAGAACACTGACAGCACGGCCAATATCCCAATACATGTATCCTGTCATATGGTTAGCCAATGGAGTTGAGGGTAATCAGCATCCCAATACATGTATCCTGCCATATGGTTAGCCCATGGAGTGGAGAGTAATCAGTATCCCAATACATGTATCCTGCCATATGGTTAGCCCATGGAGTGGGGGGTAATCCGTATCCCAATACATGTATCCTGCTGTATGGTTAGCCCATGGAGTGGGGGGTAATCCGTATCCCAATACATGTATCCTGCTGTATGGTTAGCCCATGGAGTGGGGGGTAATCCGTATCCCAATACATGTATCCTGCCGTATGGTTAGCCCATGGAGTGGGGGGTAATCAGCAAAGCTTCTTAGCAAAGTAGTTGCTTCTCTTTTTGAGAACTGCTTTAAAAGCACACGAATGACAGCACATCAACGGCAGAGACAACCAACTAGTCATCAGTTCAGAGTTTTAAGAACTAACCTAGGTAGGACATGACCTATCCAAAAGTAACATTTAAAAAGAACATTGTTCTTTAAAGTGTAAGAGGCCACAGTTGTATCTCTTCTGATACAGAATAAAAGAAATTCACAGAGAAATACTGTTTTAGGCTTGCAAAACCTGTTGTAGTGCACGCACAAAGCAATCTCATTCAAAAGTAACTTTAAAATGATTTTATTAGTAATTATAGAAGCATACAACATAGTTACATGTTTATAAACATTTCTACAAAAATATTCTTTAAAAATTCTTTGACAAAACATTAAAACATGATTTACTGTAAGAAATGAAACCAAGTACGTTAAAAAATACTATTTCCTTGGGAGGCAGAGACAGGGGAATCTCTAAGTTCAAGGCCAGCCTGAACTATAGAGTGAGAGCCAGAGCTATACAGAGAAACCAAACCAAACCAAACCAAACCAAAACAAAACAAAAACCCCACATTATTTGTTAAATTCAATAGTCTATCAAATAGATCGATTTAAAATGACATTGATACATGGGTAAACTTACACTGGAATGATGGGTGATGAGGCTGCTCTGTCAGGAGAAAGGGTTGAAGTCATGAGTGCTAATTAAGAGCATGAAATTTAATTGCATACTTGAGTTTTTCTCTCTGCTGTACTTCAAAGAAAGAAAAAGGAGAAAAAGAAACTAGAGTGAGAGGGAAGGGGTGTGTGTGAAGGAAGTGTTTATCTGGGTGGAACAGGAAGCACAAAGCATTCTACCACAGGGGGACAAGATCTCTCACACAGGAAAGCCATGTGTGGGGCATCTGATCTCCTGAGCTACTGTGCCCACTCGAGTGAGTCACTAAGGACACCAAACAATGAGGATATTACCTACTCTCAGAAACTAGACTTGGAGCTAGCTTTACAAGTGAAGACTCAGGTTCCTCAAGCAGCTTCTTCAAGGGCATAGGAACAGACTTCTGCTGTTTCCAAGGGGAAAATACAAGAGAAGGAAGGAGAATAGAAAATAGCTCAGTTTTTATCTTTATATAGTGTTCTTTATGCTAAAGAAAATGTGGGCTTTTTTAATGTTAAGATATAATAGAGCATTCCTCAAAGCATTTTAACCAGCAATACTACTACTCTTGATTACCTGTGTCAATTAACTTAAGAGGGGTGCCCAGATATATATCTTGATATTTACTGTATTAAATATAAATCACTAAACTGCTCTTTTCCAAGGGATACATAATTTAATTGATCCTGCTTAAAAAACAAAAACAAACAAACAAAACCAAAAACCCCTCCACTGTTTGTATCCTAGAGTGGCAATGAGTACACAACTTGGCAGAGGTTCACCTTTTTCCTTTGGGAATAGTCAACAGCATGGGGAAAATAAAAAATATATCATAGTACTGTTCATCTTAGGCAGAAAGACTAAAACTCACTGTTCAAAAGAAATAAACCCCTTCATTTTCAAAGCTCAACAGTCTGAACTTGAAGACATGGCAGTGCCAAAAGAGCCATTAACAAATGGGGGCAGGCCAAGAAGGAGGAATGTGAGGGGAGCAAGGTAGAAAGTGTGGGGAGGGGCAGATAATGCTTTTTGTTATAAAGTACAGAAAATGCTCTAAAATTTGTTAAGATGTATTTGTCTAAGCCACTTTATTCTGTTATATATAGTTGGCTCTTCAGTTAAAAAGTTAAAAAAAAAATGTAATTTTACCATAAAAGCTATTATTTACTGAACCAAGCAAAGTGCCTTTCAAGTAAGAAACTAGTAATATATTACATATTTATCTGTATTTCTATAACTGAAAATATTAAACATAAATTTTTAAATAGCATAAATTTTGAAAATTAAAAAAAAATATAGCTGGGCATTAGGCAGTTACTCTAGCAACAGGAAGCTAAGGCAGGGGACCACAATTTTTTTCTTTTTCTTTCTTTCTTTCTTTTTTTTTTTTTTTGGTTTTTCGAGACAGGGTTTCTCTGTGGCTTTGGAGCCTGTCCTGGAACTAGCTCTTGTAGACCGGGCTGACCTCGAACTCACAGAGATCCACCTGCCTCTGCCTCCGAGTGCCGGGATTAAAGGTGTACGCCACCCCAGCCCGGCTTTGGGGGGGGGCACAAATTTAAGGCCAGTTTGGATTTACAGAGTGAAATACAGCCAAAAACAAAAAACAAGCAACAAACAAACAAAAAAAAACCTACAAAGAAAGCTGTGAAAGAAACCTACATGTAAACTGGGTACACTTAAAGTATCCATTAAAGTCAAGCAATGGTATCCTTTAGATGCAGATACAAACTCCATATAAAATACCTTACTTAAATTTCAGTCTCTATTATTTTAGTACTAATGAATGGTTCAAATTTCAACCTTCAGTAATATGAACACTTAGTTAAAATTCATTTTTCCTAATAAGCAGCCATCTTATATTCAAATAATAAACATGGTAAGAAATCTGCAAAGCAATACCATTCACCACTGCCTCAAAACAAAAAAAAAACAAAAACAAAAAAAAACCAACCAAACAAACAAAAAAAAACCTACTTTGGAATAAACCTAAGAAAGCAAAAGAATCCACAATGAAAATCTTAAAACACAGACAGAAGAAATCAAAGGATGTAGTAGAAGATGGAAAGGCCCGTGTTCACAGGATGGAGGAATTAATGTTGTAAAAATAACTATACTATTAAAAACAGTTTACAGACTCACTGCAATTTCCTTCAAAATTACAGTGTCATTCACAGAAATAGAAACACATATGCACACGCACACACCAAATTACAAAAGATCCCAGAGAATAATCCTGAGCAAAATAATCATCCTGAAAGTATTAACATATCTCCAGGTATACTGCAAAGCCACAGGAACAGAACAACAGTGTAGCTGCACAAAGACAGATATGTGACCAATGGCGTAGAGTAGAAGTCACAGCCACCTGATCTTTTACAAAGAAAGCATCTTCAACAATGGGTATCTAAACACAAAATGAAATGAGACTGTTCTCTCTCCAGGACCCCAACATAAGTCTGGAAACTCTGAGGCTGACAGGGAAACACTGGGAAATGAAAGCATAGTATAAGTGTATCCTGAACAGGGCAGTTGCTCTAGAAATAATGAAAAATACCAAATGGGGTCTCATGACATCAAAATGTTTCTGTATAGAAAAGAAACAGTTAATTGAGTGAAGAGACAGCCTTAAATACACAACAGGAGAAAATCTTGGCTGGCTATACATTTGACTGAGGACTAACAGAATATGCAAAGAACTCAAAAACTCAAACAACAAAAACTTCAACCCAATCAATAAACGGTAATGAGGGCGAAGGAGATATCTCAATTAGTAAAGCACTTGTTTTGCAAACAGGACTTGAGCTCAATCCCCAGAAGTCACAGTTTAAAACTAAAAAGTCCAGGATAAAGGGAGGGAAAGACACAAATCCCTGTGGCTCACTGGACAGCACACACACACATTTGCACCCATGCACAAACACAGACACATAAGATATGGGCTACTGAGCTGGGTGTGGTGGCACATCCTAGCACTTAGGAGGCAGACAGATCTCTGAGACTGAGGCCAGCCCTAGAGAGAGAGAAAGAGAAAGGAGAGAGCATGCTCACTATTGAAGTAAAAAAAAAAAATAGAAAACAGAAAAAGAATCTCACATAAATGGGCAATAAACATATGAAAAGGTCTTTAAGCTCACAAGCCGTCAGAGAAATGAAGATAAAAACTACACTGAGATTCTACCTCACCTTTCAGAATGGCAGTCATGAGCAACAAGTCTGGAGTGGGATCCTTGCCTACAATTAAATGAGGGAGAGGCTGGAGGGACTGCTGAAGTTTAAGGTGAGCCTGGTCTACAAAGTAACTTCCAGGCCAGTTAGGATTAGACAGCAGG
Organism: Ondatra zibethicus; assembly: GCA_004026605.1. Lineage (NCBI taxonomy): Eukaryota > Metazoa > Chordata > Mammalia > Rodentia > Cricetidae > Ondatra > Ondatra zibethicus. Next base: position 265,564 of record PVIU01000600.1, on the reverse strand, counting down.
AAGCTGTCTAAAAAGGCAAAAACAAAACAACAAGAAACATAAGAAGAGAAACAAATCAACAATAAAAGTTGGCAAGGAGGATGGGTATAATAAGGAACCCTCAACGTGGTCCCCAGGATAGTGTAAAGTAGTCTAGCCACTATGGAAATCAGCAAGTTTTTTAAAAAAATAAAAACAGACCGACTGAGGATCCAGTTATGCCCCTTCCAGGCATTTACCCAAAGGACTCTAAATCCACATATCACAAAGACATTTTCACGTCAATGTTTACTGCAGCACTATTTACAAATGCTAAATTGTGGAATCAACCTAGGTGTCCAAAAAGAGTAGATGGATAAAAGAAAATGTGGCATAAAACACAATGGAATTTTTTTCAACTTTAAAGAATGAAGTTAAGTCCACAAGAAGATAAAAAAAAATCTTATTGTCTCTTACTCCACTCACAGACTTAGATACATACATGGCATAAGAGAAGCCTCGCTGCCTGAGGAAAGGACACACACTCCTGAATTATTTGGACTGTTCTTCAGAATGGTCACATTTAACACTTAGCATTGCTAACACCATTTTAAAAGCCCAGAATTTTTTAAAGGTCATTCCCTATTTTAATGAATGTATCTTTACATTATATTTCCTTATAGAAAGAATCTAGTGTTCAGAAAATTGACTAACTCTGTAGCTAGGTTTTAAATTTTACATTTGGTTGTTATCAGATCTTTGACTTCCCATAATGGGACACTTCAAATGCCAAAATCCTTACCTATAAATTTTGTAGTAAGTCAAGTAATAATGTTTGGATGAAAAGTCTGAAAAGCAATGAGTTTAATTTTTTTCTATTAACACAGTATATATACAAAGAAGCAATGATTGTGGAGGGTGGAGTTTTTTTTTTTTTCTTTTTTAGCAGTGTGACATGTCCCAGGAGAAAAGCAGATTTCATCCTTTAAAACCCATTTGTTGCCGGGGGGTGGTGGTTGTACACTCCTTTAATCCCAGCATTCAGGAGGAAGAGGTAGACGGACCTCTGAGTTTGAGGCCAGCCTGGTCTACAGAGTGAGTTCCAGAACAGCCAGGGCTACAAAGAGAAACCAGGTCTGCAAGGGGGAAAAAAAAAAAGGAAAGAAAGAAAGAAAAACTCATTTGCTTTCTCCCAAATTGTATTATCTAGCTCATCTGTGATCATTTCTGCCAAATATAACCTCAAAGTCAATAAACATTCTGTCATATATTCAAAAGTATAGGACAGAGTCTCAAAGGGTCAAAAGGCAAATTAACAGCCATCTAATCAATATTTTCTGGTCTTTCTGATGAGAGACTAACAGACAGACAAACAACAGGTCTCTCATATTTTTCAATGTTAATTATGATCAAATTTGTGTTCATACTCATCTTAGGATAATCTAAAAATGGAACTAAATACTTACTTAAATTTCATCTATAGTCTAACCATAAACAAAATCAATATAGTATATATTTAGGACACATATCAAATTTTATAGTAAAAAGATGTAGGTGTATATCTAACATAAATACAAACTTTCTACATATTCTTTCAATCCCTATAAAAAAAATCAGCATTCTAACTTTTCAAAGATGCTATCAAAGAACTGTAAATGATGCAGGAAACAGGCAAAGGCAGTAACAGAGTATCGACAGAATAATACATAAAAAACTTAGAGCTGACTCGTACCTAAAATATTCTTTTAAAGATTTGTACTTTATGTGTATAAATGTGTGCCTGCGCATCTATATGTGCACCACATGCATGTCTGGTGTCCACGGAGGCCAGACGAGGGCACTGGATCCCCTAGAGCTAGACACTTGTGAGCTGCCACATGGATACCAGAAACTGAGCCAGGTCTTCTACAACAGCAGCCGATGATCTTATACTTTAAGTAATCTCTCCAGAACCTTAAATGGCCTTTAAATTAAACATAGAGCTCACTAAATTTCTAAAATGCATATTTTTCCTTAGTAAGTCTGTAGAAAATCTCATTCTAACTAAGATCACAGAATTATCTTCATAAAAACTGTCACCATCTCGTCAACATGATACAAGGCTCGGCCTGGCCCTGGTTATGTACAAACTGCAGCAAGAGATGTGAATACCAGATCCAACTGTCACATACTATTTGACTGTGACCATACCAAGCTCCTTGTTCTACTTCAATTTCTACCAAATAATCTACTTTGTCCACATTTATATAACCACACAATACCTTTTTTTCACACAATATCTTTTTAAAAGTACAAGTAGAAAAATCTTTTACTTTTGAGTTCTAAATTTGAATCTTTCTCATTATAAAATTAAAGAAATTAAATTGACTTTGGATGTGATAAGACAAACCAATTAAGATATTTTAGATTTTTGTTCAAAATAATGTTCTTTTTAACATAACCCATATATAATATGAACACTTCAAGTAAGTCCCAAAAATAAGACTCAGAAATATGAATTCAAAACTAAAAGGCTTATTTGGGAGGTAATCCCAGTAAATGTCCATAAAGGAATGGAAGTGTCAGAGAAGAAAAAAATTAGAATTTGTATTTGGGTTTGCTTTCAAGAGTTTCTTGTTGTGAACAACGAGGACCAGTCCTCTTCTGGGAACTCTAGGAGACAGCAGAAACAAGCCCCCAGACCATTCAAAAAGATGGAAAGACTGGAATCATCCACCAATTCCCATCCAACCTCTGACTAAGAGCTGCTCCTCAGGTATTATTTTCTCAGCACTCTACTGTGCAGTGTAGGAGCTGGGAAACTCCACAGAGTAGCAGGTGCTTGGAGAATACTTCATAAAGGACAATGGGAGTGAGGTGTCTGTTGTCATCTCGCTATCACTAAGACTCACACAGAGGATCTGTCATTGTCCCATTACATAAAAGCAGCATGTTGCTCATAAGTACTAGAGCAGAATTCCAAAATTGTAAAATAATCCCCCAATAAAAGAATATAAATGTCTGTAGCTAAGGTATTTGAGCTCACAAAAGAAATCTACTTTTATAAATTAAGGGGCATTTCTATATATGATTTTCATTAAATCTGCAAAACCCCATACTTTCTAAATTCAATAGCTTACAACAAATAGACACTGCTAAAACCAAAAAAAAAAATGGAATATGGTATAATATTCAAAATATACAAAACTAAAGAACCAGAACAAAATTCTTGTCCTGGGAAGAGGTGCGTGTTGTCTAATGATTTGCTCCACCGGCAAAGCTGACGTGGACTCCAGTCGAGTGCCCCTAGCACTCCAGTGTCCTTCTACCACAGACAGAGCTGGGGGCCCTGGGCAAGCAGCCAACGCTACTTTAACAACTTTCAAAGTTTTCCCAATACATGAGATAAAGATTAAAAAAAAAAAGCAAAATCAAGCAAGACATCACAGTCCAAGGGTTCTGAACACACCAGGACACTTCACTTACTCTACTTGGCATTACAAGATTTAACAAAATAAATCCTACCCTCCTTTGATTTAGTTAGAAACTTGATTTCCACAGTTAAAACTGAAAAATGGAAAAAGCTTCTAATTGAAAGGTTTGTACCCCATATTGTAAAAAAGCGCTTTACTGTATTCTTTTCTTCTCCGGTCTTCAAAATTCAATTCAATAAACTGAAAAGCACCAAGTGAATATCTATTTTGTCCTATATTCAAATGAATACATTTCAAATAAAAGATTCTCAAAAAGAATTCCATTTATAAAAGTTAAGTTTAAAATACCTTTATTAAAACTGATTTTACAGTTTTGAAGTATTTAATTTTAAAACACAAAATTCAGTCAATATATTCTACTTTGTTTTCATTGTGTTTTAGTTCTTTTGACTTAAATATATAACATCATACTGAGTGAGGAATTCAGAGTATCAGTCAGTAAATTTTGAATATTTTCCAGAATTTTATGTTGGCAGATTCAAAGATCAGAACTCATGCCCTGCTTATACGATTGAATATAGTTGGCCTTCAACTGCTTTTTAATAATGGCATTTATGTTTTCTTTGGTTTCGTTATTTGGGATAACAGGGAAAATATACACGATCATGTCAAACACAAATTTGACTTTGCATTAAGAAATGTACACTTGAATGTAACTTATTAACAAAAATCTTAATTGCATTATATTATGGCTTTCAAAATTAGAAGAACTGGTTTTAAACTTTTTTCCCATTACTTTATAGGGTAAAAGACAAAACCTTGTACTGAAATTTAAAACAGCCCCCACAACACACACAGGAAGGAAAAGGAAAGTAGAAACACAACAGACCCTAGATATAAACCAGTCTGAAATCACAAGTGAACCCTAGAATAAACGGTATTGGAAACATTCAACCTCTTAACATAGTACTAAGAACTCAGGAAGATAAAGCTAGGCAAACACAATTCAGCCACAGCAATTCTAAGGAGGCTAAGGTCTCAGGTACCAGCATTACTGGAGGGGGCCATTTATAAAACAGGATGGTCTCTGGGGATAATATGCCATGCAACGTGATCCTGTTTGCAGGTATATGATGGGCATAATAGAAAAATGACAGGAAAATTTATCTGTCTGCTGCTGTTACTTCCCCTAATAATCTGACAACCTCTCTCAGTTCAGTACACCACCCTGACACTGATATATAGCTGTTCTTCAGTTTGAAGAAAGAAGCAGCCATTTAAAAACAAAACAAACTTCCATTTGTATTAGGGACTGGTAGCATTTGCTTTCTATTGATATTGTTACACTAAAGAATTAGCCTAAGGTTCAAAGCATTATTTTAACAATCCATAATCTGTTAAAAGTTAATATTGTTTAAAATCTATTTTGATTTGAAAATAACACTTCATATAAATGACCTTCTATTAAATTATACTAATTCCATTGGCTTTTGTCCCTCTAAATAAATACAGACACACATACACACAATTATTCATAAAGCAATTTTAGTTGATATCACTGCTACTTTGACAATCACTGATCTAGTTTTTTACTATTTCCTATGATTTGAAGAGAACAGAGCCAATTTTCATCATTAGAAATGCTCATATATCGCATTTAGTGGAGCACAAACTTACGCTTCTTATTCCTCTTTTTTTGGAGATGGGGTCTCACTACATTGTCCTGGCTAGTCTAGAACTTGTCACATACACCAAACTGGTTTCTAACTTACAGAGATCCAACTGCCTCTGCACCCCGTGTGTTGGGATTAAAGGCAAAAAAAGCTTAACTCAGAACAATACACAACAATTCTACTCCTCTGAGTCGCAGTCACACAAATATTTGAAGACCTCTTCTCCTTAAACTTACTCTCTTCAAAAATAAATACCACCTATTCCTTCAACCACATGATGTCCCACACAAGCCTTTCTGTTTCTCTTACTCTGTAGATCTCCAGATTTAATATAATGGTGTACAATTTCCAATCTAAACAATGTTTATGGCTTATTAAGTCTCCTCAGTACAATTTCTAATGACTAGCTATTTTGGCAACTTTTAACAATATATAGAAAATGCCTTAGGTATACAGGGCTGACAGTACTAACTGACAAGATGTTCTGTGATCCTTAATGATTAAATAGTAGTGCAACTAAAGTTATTTGGATTAAATTTCTCTCCTTTATTCTGAGTTTATTAGAGGACACTGTTTCAATAAAGTAAGAGTGATAGAAAGGGGTACTTTTTCAAGTCTTTACATGGCAAAAGTCAACAATCATTTTCAAAGTGTCTGAATCCTAAAATATTCATGTGAAACAGCTTCCTTGTGACAGGCCTAGGGATGCAGACCTGTAATCCCAGCACTAGGGAGGTTGAGGACAGCCTTGGCTACACAGCAAGGCAAACAGCACATCACTTTCACTACTGGTTAGTTTATAGCAGCAAAATAAACTCAATGTATTTCAGCAAATACAAGACTTCAAGGTGCTTTGACATTAAGCTCTAAGAGTTCCTAATTTTCCCTACTTCCCACTTACCTTTGTGAACATTCAGTAAGAAATCCAGCCACTGAAAATGCATCAGATTAAAAGAAGGCTCACATGGCAGAAACATATAACCACCTGCTGCAGACCATTGCTAGACTATTAGCCGACTTTGAACTACAAATGAATTATATCATCTAGGATCAGAAATATTAAATTATGGTCTGCAGGCCAATTCCAGCATTCCATCTTAGTATAAATTAAATTTTTATTAAATATACACACATTTGCTTGGTTACATATTGTTTATGGCTGCTTTTGTATCACAATGGCAGATCAGAGGCCAGTGTGGCATATGAAGTCCAAAAGGATTAATCGGGTCTCTCAAAGAAAACATCTAGCAACCCCTAGTCTAGGAGGGAATGAACTACATGTTTCCAAAGCACAAAGTACAATAACTACAGCCATAACCATTACTAGAGCTCAGGAAATAACATCCACATTGGACTATACAAATACTGGCATTGGACTCTCGCTGATTCTTTATTCTTTATATGGGCTTGTTATTTCCAGGGCAGAATACTTACCTGCTCAATTAGCTTATCTCTAGATTAACATTTCTTAAGGACTGACTAGTGGGAGAGAGGGACTCCATAAATACACTTTTCTGTGTGATTTAAGGTAAATAAAAGGTTACTGAAAATAATTCATACGTTTTTAACAAAGGAACTGCATTACAGAACTACATATTTCACATTTTATATTTGAAATACAAAACTTTTAAAGGCACTTAAAATAGGAAGGCTAAGTCCAATGATTTAGATGTTACCTTCATTTAATAAATTAATTCCCACTTTCTCTGAAATAAGGTTTTCACTTTCATTTTTATATGTAGAGTGGAAATAAAAATCTAAATAAATCAATCATATACCTATCTAACATGTAACGCCAAAATCTAAAAACTAAATTAAAAACTAAAGTTGAAAACCCAGCACTCTGAAATAAGATGGTGCTTAAGAGGTCATCTACACAGTGAGCAGACAAGGAAGCCAGCAGAGCATGGACACCACTTCAGGACACTGATTAGTGGCAGGGACAGAGCTAGACTCAAACACAGAATCAGTTTAGAACTGTTTCTACTCCAAAAACAGGTAATTAAAAAAAAACCCACAAAACCTGCTCCTTCTAAGAAATGACAAGCTGGTGCTGGAACAGTCTAGTTTTAAAGGAGCAGAATGAGCTGGCGCAGCACTGCACGCCTGCAACCCCAGCACGAGGGAGGCTGAGGAGCGAGGATGGTACATGAGTTTGAGGCCATCTTGGGCTACACAAAGTTCCAGGTCAGTGTGGTTTACATAGGCAAACCATGCCTCAAAGCAAATAAATGAACAAACAAACATGCGCAGTACAATGCACTCCTAAGACATCTCTCACGTTTTTCAAAACCCATTCTACATTTATAGAAAAATAAGAAATGACTAATTAGAAAGCAACTCTTAAAAAAAAAAGACACAACCAATTACTTGCTTAACAATTTGTCAAAAATTAGAAAAAATTATGCTGATGGGGGCACTGATAATTTGGTGAAATTAGAAACATAATTTGGCATATTTTAAAGGGCCTAAGAAATTCTTACTATGTAAACCACTTATTTCATTATCATGATTACATCCTAGAGAACAGGTCTAATATTGAGTTCATATTTTACATAGAAGGTCCATCCCATTATAAAACTGTGGAAGATTAGAAACAGCCTAACGGTCAAAGAGAGAACTGGTTATTTTCAAACAGTGTTTAACACATTAGGCAGCCATTTTTTAAACTGAGTTTTCAAAGACACAAGTAGTAAGTTCTTAGGCTAACAGGGCATAATGCTACTGTATGAGCACTATAATCTCAATTCTGTTATTGCACACACACAAACACATACACACTCATAACAACACAAGGACTAAAAGTAAATACAGAAAAACATTTAACAGTGTATCTCTGGGTAGTGAGATTGTAGATAATTTTTTTCCTCTGACTTTTCAGTATTTTCGAATTTTATACTCAGAAAACATTATTTTAAAAATTCACTATTGTCAATTCAGAAATTTTTATAATCTGTATTAAACAAAGAATAAATATTTATCATACTCAAAAGATTATCTAAATAATGGAAAATAAATCGTTGATGTATAAGAGTATAATCCCAACGTGTAAGTAGGTAATTTTGAATCTAAAAGGTAGTATTATTTTCTCTCATTCTTGAGTATATAAAATTGATATTTAATAATTAAGAAATGCAAATCTTCAAAGGAAATTGGTGCAAGGCATCTAAAAATTGTGCTACTTGGGCATTAACACTGAAGATATAAACACTCTCCAATGTGATATAGACACCCAGTGTTATGTTAAAATAGGTATAATGGAGAACATGCAGGATGGCTTAATGAACTATACTTTTTTTTTTTTGCCAAAATGACTAGAATAAATCTATGATAAAGAATACAACACCATACCATTATTTTAGTTGGAAGAGCCGCACCAAAAATCATGCCCCCCACAAAAAAACACAAATTTGCAGGACTATCACAAGTCCAGTAGGCCTTGTTACTGTTATTGTCAATGATTTCTTGCTAAAAATTCAAGTAAAAGAGTCAAATTGCTTAAAGAGGTGAAAAAACATAGTGGTGTACAGTCTGCAATGACTTGAAACACACTAATAACACTCTTCAATGTTTCCTCATTTGCAGACTCTCAAACACAGTATTTGAAGGACTACATCTATTTGTTTTTAAAGCATTCTTGAATTTATATTCTACTATAAAAAGGGTATTTCACACACAAAAAAGCAAATGACTATAATTTTGAAAGTTAACTTTAAAATTATGACTACAATTTCTGTGATTTTTAAAAAAATCACACAAATATAAAAGTAAAATATATCCTAATACTCTTACATAGGAGCTGAGGTTTGCCATTTCAACAAAAATTCTGAGATGGAATTAATAAAAATCAAATTTCCATTTATACCACAAAGCAATAAGTTTAAATCAGACTATTTTGAGTTGTGTAGCCCTTTATTAGCAACTAAAATAGAAGGTATCTGTTGTACAACATGGGTAGTAATTGTCTATAATTGGAGATTTCTTATATTCTAATACAGATCATTTATAAATGCAATTTCTTTTATTAAAAAGCTTCCACCCTTTTGTCTGTGTACAATCTGCAAAACTATTCTGAAAGCGGAATATATGTGCATGAGTCTGCAAAGAGTGCAAATTTCAGATATGCTAAATGCTTTACAAGTCATTTTCAAAAACTGTGCCAATTGGGCCTTTACACTGTCATCTTTTTTTTTTTAAATCAAAATATTTTGATCCCAGCCTTCCTTCCACTGCCCCAAACTATAAAGCATTTTTTAAATGAGTTGAAATTAAGGAGGACTACACCTACTAGAAAAGAAGAGAAGAGAGTTCTATTAGTCTGAGGTTTCAGAATCCCCCCACACCAGAACCAACATCATGGTAAAGGCTAGGCTGGACCCTGGACAGAGTATGAGTCTGTGCAGGTGGTGTCCCTGAGGGTCAGAGCTTCAGTGGACCGTGAGCGCTCCAGCTGCATAACTCACTGAACTGTCTTGCCAGCTTCTACACTGACTTGACTGGGCATAATTCAAAAAGGAAAAGCTCATATTCATTCCATTCTTCTGGAGTTCTGTGATAGCCTAAAAAAAGAAAAAGGTTGATGAGAGACATCATATATTTAAAAAAATAAACATTGTAAATGCTTGTAAAAAGCTTGACTTTGCACATTTGAAAATCAAATTGTTTACCCTTTCTTAAATGTCTCCTGCCTAATGCTAAATTGAGAAAAATCTCATTATTTCACCCTCGCAAAGATTATGTTCTAACCTAGCTTCTTAATAATTGGCGTATGTTTTTCTCTAGTCTCTAGATCTTAGCCACCTCTGTCTTAATATACTAAAGGCTTTTATTCATCTGACTTAGACTGAATCTGTCTATATAACTCACAAACATAAAAGTATAATTTTTATTTTAACTGTGTACTGGTTTATAATTTCTTTCATATAAAAAAATCTATTTGATTCTATTTAGACTTTAGAAAATTAGTGCAGCAAACTCTAACCTAAGTTTCAGAAATTAATTCAGGTCCTTGAAGGGCTTTTCCTTCAATCAATCTGAACTACTTTAACAAGACAAAAAAGCTTCATAAAAAAATCCATAATATACAACTATCAAATCATGTGAACTTCAAGCTCCTGTTCCAACTGCTGGTTAACCTCTTCTATACCTTTCGAAACAAATGAGCCCACTGAACCTTCCTAAGACATTTTCTTATTCCTCTTAAAGAGCATTACATTTTATTTAAGAAAATTCATGTTGATTTATTAACAGGTAAACAAATGTAATTTAGCTTTATATATCCAACTAAACCAAAACTTATTTCTTAAAATTCTTTTTTATTGTTTTGTATATTTTGAGACAGGGTCTCAACTATGTAGCTTTGGCTGTTCTGGAACTCACTACGTAGACCAGGCTGGCCTAAAACTCACAGAGATCCACCGGCCTCTGCCTCCTAGTCGTTAGGATTAAGGGCATGAGCCATTCATTATACCTGGCTTCTACTGACTCCTTTTAAATAAGGTTAAGTTTTACCATTATTGTTTAAGAGAAAAAGACATATACAATCTATTTTGCAATATTAGATAACGAAGAACATCCATTTAATTTCTCATAGTGTCTAACACATTCATGTGTATATGTACCCACATGTTTGCACAGACACACAAATCCGAAATCAATCTTTTGAAAAAGAAAAGTGTATTAGCACTGACTGAGTCAAGAGAAAATATGACTATCTTCTAAATAACTCTGTGTATTAACAAAAATTATTGATATGTATTCCAGTGATAAATTTATTCAAATAAACAAAGTAATAGAAATCTATAATTACGTTAAAAGTTACAAGGAAGAAACTGACACTATGTAAGAAAGCCAACAAAGTTATCGATGTACCAAAATGGTAACATTTTAGGTATTTTGAAATAGGACAGCATCAGATGTTAAAGGTCAAGACTTCCTAAGTATACTCACATTTAATAACACCCCGATGGGATGTCTTCCACATATAGTATTATGATATTTCTTCAAATAATTGCTAAAAGATACAGGATCTAATTGTTCTATAATACTCATACCCTAAAGGGGGGGAGAATAAGAGACAAAATTTATTACGTCTTAATTATATTTTAAATTTACTTATAAATTTCTCAGTTAACAAGAGACAAAATCTATTAAACAATCCTTGGAAAATATCAAAATCATTCATGAACTGTAATCTCATAATAGTTAACCATTGGCAGAAAAAATCCCAGGCTATATTCTAAGTCTGGGTACTTATAAGTCACCTTGACCAGTCAACATTCACCTCACAACACATTTCACAATGCTATATTTTCCCTAAAGAACAGTTACAAAAGGAAATCAGTGAAAATTCACACACAAAATAATCTGAAACTAAATTTTATTTATAGCTGTTTAAAGCTGTAAGTCTGATTTATAGCTGCATAACATTTTAAACAGTCAGTGGTTATCCAGGTACCTGATAAACTATAACAATCTAAGAAAATATTTTGCATAGTTATTTCAATACCCCTATAGCCAATGATGAGCTTAGTGACGGGTTGGGATGGGCCAGCTCTAAGAAGGAAAGCTTTCACTCTCTCTACTTTAGAGCAGTGTCTTTGAAGGTTATAATTAAGACATTTTAGAGTACTGCTAAACAAACCACCATGAACGGAACACTTGCTTATACTAAATTCTGGAGTTTCCAAAAGCATTAACATATGTTTAATTGTTTGATATTTATTTTTGTGTAGGTACACATGCATAAGAAACTACAGCCATTCACTTGCCATGGCATGAGAGACAATTTGGGGAAATCAATTCTCTTCTTCCATCAGTGGGTTCCAGGGACTGAACTTATGTAGACAGGACTTGGTTGCAAGCATCTTTACCCACTGAGTCATTTCAACAGTCCATATAACATATTTTTAATTCATTAAAAGAGAGCATCTTTGTTTACTGAAGTAGCAAGTAAATCACTGAATCTAATTACATTATTTTATCTAGATCAACCCCTTTTTATATTTGTATTCGCTATATTAGATTAATGTCTTAGAGAAAAATGTAAGTGGTCATTTCAGTGGACTGAACTGACAATTCTATGTGATTGCTAAAGTCTAATCAAGTCTTAACAGTCTACAAGCACAGACAATAACCAGGCAAATGACTCTAAATAAAGTCATCTGGAAAATGGCAGCCATTAATAAATGATGTAAAGCTTCAAAACCGAAACTGTACAAGAAACTTTCTCAGAATACTCACATCTTCCATAATCATTATCCATTCTAGAACAAGACTTAATATGAGTGTAGAATCACTTTGATTATACATTAATTAGCCAATCTGTAACTAGTTTTTAATGCTATCTTGGTTTTCTCCTGACAAGCAGGGGACTTTTTTGAGTCAACAATAACATTTGGTACAAGATTAAAGAAAAATTAAACATTAAACCTAAAATACACAATATGATGCAAAGAAACAGTGCAATTCTAAACCAATAAGTAGTAATACTAAGATGAAATTATAACTCTTCCAGAAATATGGATAATCAAGATATAACTTTTCTATGCATGAAAATGACATCAAAAGTTTCTAATCCTAGGCTTTATCTCCATAATCACTGGCTTTACCACAGTATAAAGAATTACACTAATGATTCTTCAAACATCAACATAACTACAACTGGTGTACACATTATGAGAAATCTAATGCTCCTGGAATGAAGGCTAGGACAGCTAGCCATAAATAGAATCCACTTTTAATAAGCTCTAGGATGAGAAGTTCCAACAAACATTTTAGTAATAAAACTTCCAAGCACATTTGGAATAAGCATCATGCTTATATACTGATATGAATTCTAAAAGAAGAAGATGAATTACATTTAAAGCAAAGAATTCTAAGTAACTGGCCAAGAAACCCTTAGTGAAGAGATAAAATACTACAAATGTAGAGAAGATAGTACTAAATAAGGAGCTCAAAATGAAGATTAAACTGGTTAAATTATAAAGATAAACCAGAAAATACACAATGAAAAACTGGAAATCAAGAGATAAAATATGTTAAAATTTTAATTCTTGAAGTGTATTAAGTGCCTACTAGATAGGAATTAATTCCATTCAAACCTATGACAAACATGATGATTTAATGGCATGTCTTTATAAAGAGAAGATAAAAGGAATAGGAGCTTTATCATAAGTGAACCTCTCCAACCCAGAAAATTCACAAAGTACATAAATAAAAGCATGAGGATAAAATTATAAAATGAGACATCCACTGACTAGTACAGAATACTAACAGACTTGATGATAAGTGTAAAATTACTTGTTCCAAAATTCCAAAAATGTCAATTCAATGTTTATTATCCAAATTCCAAGACAATGAAAAACAAAATGCTTCCCAAATATGCCTAGATAGCTTACCTATTCTTAACAACCCTGGAAGATATGATTAGTGAGTATAAGACCAGGGAACAGATAGCTCCCTAGGGCCTTGTACAGTTTAAAAACTTGATTATTTACATAAACCCCATATGCAAAGAAATGAACCAACACTTATTTCAACCAAGCCTGTCTGTTCCTCCAGAGTACCAAAATACATCATAATTGAGCAGTTTCTGCTAGAAATTTGCAGAATACATGCTAAGTTTCTAACTTTGGGAGTATGTGTGCTAAATTTATCATTTTGCTGACTCTCAAACAAATGGCTAAAAACCCATGATGCCAAGTCCAAAGGGTCAATCTGAAACTGAACAGCAGATACTGAGTAAACAAAAATGTATCTACATTAAACAAAACAGCTTTTGTTATAACACAGAAGTAAATCTTATTAAAATAGCCAACACAAAAGAGTAACATATATTTTACATGCATTTATAAATAAGAAAAATCATGCCTTTTTAATAATGACCACATAATTAATGAGCACATCATCAAGTATCAGAACTATAATCCATTCATTTGAAGATAGCTATATGTTAGGGAAAAGGCAATGTCCTAGTTTCCTAAAGAGGAATCAAGACAAAAATTTTAACAGTACAAATAATTCTATGCCAAAAACAAAACAAACCCTATTCTAAAGTAGCAGTGCTAAGAGCCAATGTACTAATCAGTACAGAGAATGCAGCCAAACCTAATAAAGAAGATATGGTATAAATTCAAGAGAAAAAAGCATGACTTAGTAAACTGCAACAATTTATCCTTTTAAAATAGTAGGAAGAAAGGAAAGCAGCTGATATTCAAACTAAGCAAAGTGATTAATAAATTAATAAACTAGATGGCTGTAGTGACATTTTCAGATTCTCCCTACCAAATAACTTGCCAATATCAGTAATGAAATCCCCTAAACTAGCACAGTAAAATGGTATACTCCAAAAAAATTAGCATAGTAGAAATGATACCACATACTATATATTAAAAATATGTGTAAATATGGCTAATATTTCAAGACATCAAAAATTTATAAGATTAGTTACTTAAAATACATTCTGTTTGTCAGTATAAACACTGAAGTTACACGATACTATTTACCAAAAAAGAAAGGCCAATAAAATCATAAAACTTTCAAATTGTACATATTCTACAACATAGCTGTTTTCCCAACTGTAACATTTATAAGACATAATTTTCCTATAAACATTTATTTTTGTGTTTTTTCATAATTAACTTCTAGATATTCCATGGTTACAGCTGTGAACAGTTTTCAGAAAGAACAGATATGTTTTTGGCAACTTAAAAATAGCTTACTAACATTTTAACAGTAATAATAAAACTTTTTCCATTAAAAAAACAAACCGAAACTTGATTAACGCAATTAATTCTGAACAGATACAATTCAATCTCTTAACCTTAAAGGCTTATTAGCCCACCGACTTTGAAAACGGGTAGCTCTTACAGGGTGAGCGGTCTTTATTCAATACTTGACAACAGAAGTGTTTCAGATTTGTTTCTGGTAGATTTTTGAGTATTTTTATGTAAATACAGTATTTTGGGAGTGGGACCAAAGTCCTAAACACAAAATTCATTACCATTTCACATATACTTTCTATGCCCCATTGCCTTGGGTGACTTTACATAACACTTTCAGTGTACTTTTACCTGTGATCGGTCACACAAGAGTAAGTGTGCCCTTTTCACCTGTCGGCATCAAGGGTTTTGGATTTGGAGCATTTCAAACTTTAGATTTTCAGATCATCGATACTCAACTTTTAGTATACTCAGAATTACTAACGTTTTTACATACTTAAACAAAAAGCCAACTGAGTTTATTGAGATCTTACCACTATTTTTATTCATATTCTCTATAAAAATTAGCTCATAAATCAAACTAACAATATGCTAATAAAGGTAGACACATTTATGAGGCTTTTTTAAATTCTACATATAACAAATATTTTATTTATTTTGATGTTCTATCCCATGATTTTTTAAATAAAAGTTTCAAGTAAGTTTTGGTAATCTGCCATCTAATGGAAGGAAATCTGGGGCCAACTTAGAAGTCAGCCTGGGCTTACTAGTTCTCTACATTAAATTACTCACGTAATTAAGACAACTTTCCTTTCTGAGCTAAACAGGAAAAGCTCTAAGAAGTCTGCCTGTGTTCTATATCAGCAGATCAGGGAGTTAGCACAAACTCACCGACAGAGCCACAGTGGGGAATTTGCTAAGGCTCTATGCTACAGAAGGGGCGGGCATGGGCAGCTCCACTCTCAGGCTCCCATGAGTGACTGCAGTGTAAAGACAGGGTTGCTTAAAACCACCATGGGCAATCTCTTCCTGGCTGCAGCCTTACTATCAGTATGGCAAGACTTCCCAAACTCATACCTCTCTGAGCTGCAGCCAGTAAAGAGCCTATTAGCAAAGATCCTCTGCCTCTTGTTTATAAGTATCTTAATTTGATCCATTTCTTTCCACCTTCACTTAAGGTGAAGTATCTTAATTTGATCCATTTCTTTCTACCATCTCTTAAGTTATCATCTTTTCCCTTAACACTGCCAAATGGCCCCGTTTGCTACACCTGATCTTGTAGAATCTGCTTTCTCTACAAGAATGATCTTCAAAACCATATAAATTACATCAGTACACTCTATACCTGACATACACTTTCACTGTGAATAACAACACAGATGTAGTAGACAGACAGACAGACAGACAGACAGACAGACAGACAGACAGACAGACAGACAGACAGACAGACAGAGAGGCAGTCACCCAACAAAATAGAGAAATGGTTAAGCCTCACAGCACCAAGTATTAATAATGGAAATAAGCTGGGCAAGCTGACACACTCTTCACAGGAAGATCATAAGCAAATATTTTTAGCTGTCCCCAACACCAAAATATTTTGAGGTTTGGTAGGACCTAAGGATGCTGATATAGGAAGATTCTATACACAAATAACAGTTTTCCACCCATAAGACTTGACATGTAACTTATAAAAGAACTCCTACTTCTAATTACCTGTACCATTTCTACCTCAAATGACAAAAGGAAAAGTTTTCCATAGTTTTAATAAAGAATGAAATTCCCAGGAGCGACTTGGAAGTCTATGTTTACTGCTGTTTTACTGACACTTTATATACACAAGGATCTAACTGCTTCCTTCTGCCTTCTAACATTGCTGTGTCTGAACACTAACATTTAAGACAATTTAATATAAACTACCTTCCTTTTATTTCAATTTCATATTAATGCGCTCATGTTTTTAATTGTATATATAGAAAGATTGTTATATTCATTCATTCATTTGAAAAAATATTTGAGTTTTTATGTTCTAATCACTATTCAGGCCCTTTGGATACATCAGAGAAAAGAATTTAAGTGCCTGACTGACAGAAAAAATTACACGTGAAGCAGATTAAGGCAATTAGGGAACAAATGCTGTCAGGGTGAAGTGCAGAATGTAAAATTAAACAAGGTGGCCAGCAGACCCTGCTGGGAGGATTAGGAACTAGATAAGAAGCCAAGCAAGGTGGACATGCCTTTAATCCCAGTACTGGGGAAACAAAAACAAAAGCAGAAGCAGGAGGATCTTTGTGAGTTCAAGGCTAGTCAAGACTACATAGTTGGACCCTGTTTTTAAAAAGCACAGTCTAAGCAAAGACTTGAGCTAGGTAAGTGAAATAGTTAAGTACAAAAAGAGCAAAAGACAAAAACTGGAAAAGTGTGGCAGTATCAACCAATAGTCTACCCATAAATCTACTTGGTGCTTGGTGGTGGTAGCGCAGGCATTTGGTACAACAACTCAGGAGGTAGAGGCAGGTGGATCTCTGTGAGTTTGAGGCCTGCCTAGTCTACAGAGAGTTCCATGACAGCCAGGGCTACACAGAAAGACCCTCTCTAGGGGCTGAGAGGAGGGGGTCTGTTTGGGCTTTATTTTCAGCTACTTGAGATTGAAAATGACAATGGCAGCTGAGAAAATGTAAGCCACCATCAAGTGACTTAGAAAAGTCTGTAAAACAAACTTTTGTCAAGAGGAAATCAGAAGTTCTAACTGTTGCCATGTTGAGGTTGCAAATTATTTATAACATTCCAGTGAAAATACTAAGCCAGTATCTAGTAAATAAGGAGTATAAGAGAACAGTCCTAGACCAAGGTATTTTTACTGGTTTTGGTGCTAAAAGTACTGTTTCATAAAATCAAATACAAACTGTTAAACATAAGCACACTACACACACATGCACACATGCATGCACAAACGCATACACACACCTATCTACCCACTTCAAAGAAGGCTATTTGCTTTGGAAATTCTTCGGTGTTAAAGCACTTTTGAGCCTAGTGTTGAGGTAGAGTGTTCTGGCATATTCCTATCAGGCTAAGACCAGGACCTATAAAATTACTTTCTGTGTAGTTAAATAAACAAGTGAAGACAATTCTAATAAAAAGGAAATCTTTACATATATACCATTAATAAACAGTTTCTATTTCACACATACACAGTCATTCTTCCTTAGACATATTTGTGGGGCAAAGGCACATACTAGAGCCTGTGCATGCTAAGCATGTTACTCTACCATTGAGCTACCAAACCCCATCCCCTAGACAGTCATTCCAAGAAATGAAGAAGTAAGCCAGGTGGAATGGGAACCACACCTGTGATAATATTTAGAGTCAAAAAAATCTGAGATTTAGTGATTAATGCTACTGGGGATTTTGAAATGATCTCAACTTCCATCTTGATTTAGAACACAAAGTTGGTATGCGTGTAGATGCAGTTTTGTATTACTGTCATATAAAGGATAGATATTGTCCAGAGTACACGGAGTAGGAAGATAAGGGGAAAGACCACGTCCTTTTCTGACTATGCTTGATGGATCAGCTTATTCAAGCCAGATAAGACTCAAACATTGCTCCTTCCTGTCACAGTCAAACTGACAGAGAACATTATTGTCAATTTGATACCTCTTTGTTCCAATTTAGCTTCTAACTTGAATAATTCTTCTGAAACTGCTCTTATAAAGTTCCTAACTTGATATTCTGTCCCCTGCTAGTTAAAAGCTTTTTCCTCTCATCATCCATTCTTAGTTCCCCTAAGCGGAACTCTTAATAGCTGTCCTTTGAACTCCTCAACACTTATGCCAGTATATCCTTTGGCCTAACTACCCCTTTCCTCCCCTCCATTCTCTCTAGACAATGGCACTGACCACCTTTCTACCTGCCCTCCACACAGCAATGATTTTTTAAACGTTTATCTCCAGCCAAATATAGTAACTCATGCCTAGAATCCCAGCACACAAGAGGAATTCTCTGAGTTTGAAGCCTATCTGGGCTACACAGTAAGTATCCAGTCAGACAAAGCTACACAGTAAGACCTACCTCTCAAAAAAAAAAAATTTAATGTTTACCACCATCCAGACATACCTTTCTGCTCTAAACCAGAAATGCACAATTAAAATATAATGTAGGTCATATGTGTAATTTTAAAATTTTAGTGGCTATGTTAAAAGATAAAATGAAAGAAATGGAATTAACTGCAAAATCATTTCTCAGGGGGTTCATTCTAAGTGAAATCAATGTATATTTTATACCGGCAGTAAATAGCAAGTCACAATACCCATACTTCAGTGCTCAATAAATACACATAACTAATGGGCAGTTTTGAAAGGTCTAACCCTATGCCATATCTATTCCTGTATGGTATATTCAAACCCAGATTCCTTACTTAAATATATTAATTACTTTTGACCAAATAATCTTCTACCAAAATGTATAAAATTGATATAAACAAATCACAGACGTGCAAACAGAGAGACTCAAACAGTGACTTCTATATCTAGTCAAGGGTCTACTGTTAACAGACAAATGAGGGCTAGAGAATTAAAATGGCCTTAGAGATCACAGACCAAATGAGGGGCAGTCCTGCTACAATAAATATTCCTCAGGAATACACACCAAAATTACTTAAGTAACTTTTTAAAACTGTATTTAATAAAGAAAAATCTCTGTAATAATAGTGCACATTCAGGTCTGGCTAATGCTCAAAGAAGAGCTAGCCTGAAATAGATTTTACTCACTTACATACACCTTAGGCTTAGGCAGTCCACACACCCTGTCATCCTTCAGTCCCTTCTGAGTCCTGGTCCCAGGTTACACTTTGAACAATTTAACAGGGAAAGGAAACTGCAAGTCTAACTACTTAGGTACAGGGAAGAGTTATTCCCCATAGATATTTTCAGAATAATTTTTTAAATTTAAAGTATAACTATCAATACTTTAAGAAAAAATAAGAATTGTGTTCTTTTAATTTTACATTTAGAAAAACAAGATAAAATCCAACACTGCAAAGCCCAGTGGCATAAATAAATAAATAAATATCAACCGAAAAAAAGAATAAAAGACAAAAGGGGAGAAAAGCAAAATATTGGTACTTATAAAAAGTAATCCAGCTTTCTTAAGGAACTTTCTCTAGTAACCTTAGAAGACACAGGCTAAAGACCACAGACATTTCAAGTTCAAATTTAATATAAGTGAGAAAAGAAAATACAATTCAATATATAACAATAAGACTTAAAGGAGGTTTTATAGAAGTAAACCAAAACAACAGTTTTAAGTTATTAATTTCACTAAGGTTAAATTCACTTTAGGAGGTTATTGGAAAACCTGGAATATAGGTATTAATTCCTAAATATTTCTAGAATTTTAAAAACTTTAAAACATTAAAATAATGTAGTTATAAAAGTTCCTGCAGTACAGCAGACAAAAGCTAAGTTTGCTAAATGACTAAAGTCTGTCATCATAAACTTATGTCACCAGACTCGGCATGCAGCTTAGCGGGAGAGCACTTGCACTATATTCTCAAAACCCTGAGATTAATACACAGCAAAGCAAAAACATAAAATGAAAGGGCTATAATAAAATTAGTTTCAGAAGGAAAAAGGTAATAACTGAAAAACTGGAGTATCAATCAATCAGACATTTATGATTTTAGGTTATATATATTTTATCAAGTAGTTCATAAAATCTTTAGCATCACTCAAGAGTAAGTTTGGCCTATTAAGAAACCAAATCTAAAAATTAAACACTAAGTTACTTAATAAATTTCAAAGAACAGTAACAGTTCAGAAAGATTCAAAATAAGTGGCTTCAGATGGCCATCAAGGAGTTACAGCCATGTACCCCACCATTTCCCACTGCTGCAGCTTACAAAGTAATAGCATTAAATGCTGCTGCCCCTTAAACCAAATTCTTCTCCAAAAATATAATTAAAATCTATATCCAAGTGCTGTTAAATATTTTCACTAATCAAACAGAAGTAAAAGAAAGTTCTTAGAGAAATTATTCATTTGAGGACACATTGCAGTTTGAACTTTTAATTCAAAAAAGGGAAAGAACTGTTAGCCCATTGTATATTTTAACATATTAAATCTCGAATCACTAATCTGGAATTAAAGAAAAGATTTTTAGAGTATTAAAACCCCACACCTGAAAGACTTACCATTTTATCTAGATGTTCAATGGATCTATAAATCTCCCCCTGGGATTCATCATAGTAACTGTAACGGAACCTTTGACCTTGAAACAAATATCATGTACAAAATAAAATAGGGAAAAATTAGAAGCTAAAAAGAAAGCAAGCGCTTACCAAATAATTTCAGTTCTCACAAAAGGCAAAGCACAGCTTAAGCCTCTGCAAGAATCAATTCCCAAGAGCCCTCAACATAAAGATAAGAGGCATATTTGGGAAGGCAATAAAGAAATGACACATCACCAGAATTTTAAGATGTTAAAAACTATTTCATACTGCAGAAACTTTAAAATCACCATCAGTACAAGAATAAGGAAACAAAAGAGCTTAAAGTTAGAAGCATTGTTAAACATTCTATCAGTCTATCATTGATAGTAAACCCACAAAGACTATGAATCAAGAAAATCTGACTTCCAGGATACTGTCTCAGTGTAAGAACTCAGTGAGTTTATCACTGCTGATCTCTCAGACAAAGCAAATATGTGTGTCAGCAACACTTGAAGCTTGTGTGAATTTTATGGCCATCATATTTAAGGAAAAGGATTGATACATGTGCCTTATGCAATGTGAACAGAATTCACAAAAGAGTGAGTCAACTGCCCCACACTGACATGAGATCCCAGCTAAGAAGAGCACAAGCACAAAATAGTCAATGTTCAGCTGCTCTTTAAATGCAGAGATTAAAAAGAAATTAAAAAAAAAGAAAACAAAGACTACAAAATTAAATTGCTTCCTAATATAATACGAAACTCAAAAATTAATATCCATAACAAATTACAGATTATTTAACTATGACATACTTGAGATACATCTAATATAGCTTTCAAGAGTACCATTCTTATTTACTTTTATGTTTCCTTTTTAAATTTTAATTATTTTTATGTATGTGGGTGTTTTGCCTGCATGTATGTCTGTTTACCACATGTATGCCTGGTGCTCGTAGAGGCCAAAAGAGGGTGTCAGATCTCCTGGAACTGGGGTTACAGCTGGGTATAAGCCACCAACTGGGTGCTGGGAATCAAAGCTGGGTCTTTCAGAAGAGTAGCCAGTGCTCTTAACCACTGAGCCATTTCTCAGTCAATATTTTCCTGATTTTTAAAGCTTTGCCAAAATGCATTTCTTATGGTATATTCATGGGGTACACACAACTGTGCCTAAGGTGTCATGTCTAGAACTATTAATAAGTCCAACTTCTAGCCTCACAACTGAGAAAGCAGATTTGGTTGGATTATTATGATATTTTTAAGTTTCCTGTTCATCTTATTGAAAACAGTATCATACATATAATAGTCAGGGCAAAATTATAAAACTCTCTTTGGTATATTTTTTAAAAAACATTATATAACTCAGTATTTCATCTGTTCATGTTAATCCTTTTTTATGCTTATTTTCCTAAAATACAACATACTCTTTAATTTTCATATTTTAACTGTTTACATTATCTCCTAATGCCACTCAATATAATAACTATTCGCTTCCCACAAAGTTATTATTGAAGTTCTCTTATAACTGGTATCCTAGAATTGGACAGGCTGTGAGCTAAAGTCTGCTCTCTCAGAATGTAACAACAAAGATGACTGACTGCATGCATCCAGCCATGTTTTGAGACATACTATAGTCTCTGAACTGGAAGGATTCTTAAAGACAACAATGATCACCTATCACTCAAAGCTTCTATATTTTAATTTATTTTTATGTAGATGCACGTCCAAGGGCACACACATGCTGCAGTGTACAAGTGAAGGTCAGAGGACAACATGCAATGTCTGTTCTCTCCAGCTGCCTCGTGGGTCCCAAGGATCAAATTCAGATTTCAGGCTTGTTGGCAAGCACTTCTACTCATAAGGTCATCTTGCTAGCCCTCAACGCCTTTATATTAAATAATACATCAAGTATTTCTTTCAAATTTTTTGAAAGATAGTTATTGCTTTGCTTTTCTTCAGAGAATGTGTGTTACACATAGTAATAAGGACTGCCTGACCATGAAGACTGCAGAATTGGCCCTATTTTCCACACTTGCCGAGTACTTGTAACAAGAATACATAAAGCCAAATCTACACCTCAATCAGCCTAGCCTACTGACTCAACTCATTGGTACTATATTCATGTCTATTTCAAAGTTTTTTTGATGAAACTGCCAATCATTTGTGAGACAATTGAATGAACACCAAACAAGGAAATTCTGCTTCCTTGCCACTATTCTAAAAATAATATTCTAAAAGAAATAAAAGTACTCTTCCTCGACTCTTTGAAATCTGGGCTATTTCAGGTTTAAACAACTGTCCTCTCGTTTTCCTGCTTCTGGAAACAGTCATTACTTTCAGCTACTATCTGTAACCCTATGTCCTATGAAAGACTACTATTGCTGGGTGCTTTGTGACAGCCACTCTCAAAGTCCTTGCTCGCTTCCAAGCGAGGAACTGTTTTCAAATAACAGCCCTGCCAGGAAAGCGAGGGGGTGACCACATGTTTATGTGATGTCCTATCACAAGGATAACATTCCAGCTAACTTTAAAGTATTGCTGAAGAAAGGCACAGATATTTGAAATACTTTAAAAATACTGGAATCATTATGTAATTTAATGCAAATGAGAGTATACACTGAAAACCAATTGGAACACATGTTTAGTATTTTGCTACCTGTTCTTTTTTGTGACTAACTCACATTTAATGGTATAAAAGTTAAAAGATAAAGATGACTAGCTCATATCAATAAAGAACTAAATTTTCAGTACATGTAGCTACTGAATATTTTACTCATAACAGTTCGTAATGTTTGAGATAATTTTCAAAATTGTACAAATATCTTCAAATTATCTGAACAACCCATTCTTGTTAATAGAGATACCATATCTAATCTGAAATAATAGTTGCCTTCATCTTACTTTAGCCTTGATGTGTATATATGTATGCATGCACAAAAGCATACATATGCATGTGCATACACACACAAATACGCAAGTCAACTAACTGCTGTTTGGAAACTGAGTTAAGATACTTATTATTTAAAAATTAATTTCTCAAGATTTTGTTCATTAATAAAGTAAATGATTGTATTAGCATAATACACTGATGAAAAATGCACCTTTACTTTTGAATCATTCATTTCAAATAA
Organism: Ondatra zibethicus; assembly: GCA_004026605.1. Taxonomy (NCBI): domain Eukaryota; kingdom Metazoa; phylum Chordata; class Mammalia; order Rodentia; family Cricetidae; genus Ondatra; species Ondatra zibethicus. Next base: position 241,463 of record PVIU01000600.1, on the reverse strand, counting down.
ATTCTGCTTGCATGTTATCTCATGAGAAAATATTTTATTCTGTAAATTTTTATATCTCTGACTTTCAGGGCAATTATGAAGCTGACTAGGAACAAACAGCTGTCTCTGTAACTGGAGGACGGGAATTGTACACCCTTTTCTAAGTATGAATAAAGCATATCACATAGTAGAGGAAATTACTTACCTGAAACTTATCCTTTCAGAAGGTACACTGGGAAAATGGATTCTCTGAGCCCCTGTTTCAACGTCAAGTATGAGCTTTCTAGCTTTAAGAGCCATGGACACCGCCCTAGGGGCAGGACAAGCTCTGGAACTCCCTAGTGAGTATGTCAGTGGTTTCTTCAGGTGCCTTCCCTCAGTTCTTTTCAAATTCAAAAGATGAGAGGAAAAAATAACCCAAGGAAAAAAATCCTGTAAAGCAGAAACCTTACTCTTTGAGGGAAGGAGGGTAGCTCATTTGTGAATCCATTCCAGAGCACGCTTTCTGAGAAAAAGAAATACAGGTAAGTAATTTTCCCATCTCCAAAGGTGACTGGTGATTAATGAGTGGATTCACAGAGTGTGGAGAGGAAGCTCCAAGGATGTCTGTTTAACACACAACAGTCAACTAATGAGGACAAACAACAATGGATGGTACAACAACCAACACTATGTTTTAAGTATCTCAAAACAAAAAGAAAAAAATTAAATACCTCAACATTTAGCTATACACTAGATTGCTGAAATAAGCAATGACCTAATAATGTTAATCAAAAAACCCCCAAAATATCAGTCAATAGGAAAGTCTTTCAGAATTTTGACCAATAGAAACTGTTCTTAGTACATTTACTTATCACTTTGCTAATGGTGAGCCATTTTTCAAATGTTTGAACCCTTATACAAATCCATTAGGGAGATTAGTAAGTCATTCTACAAGAAGGTCCTAAACCTGGAACACCTACACCTGAAATCACAGTCAAAGAAAAAATACTTCACAAAGGAAACACTATCTATGTTCTATCAAATAAGATCATCCTTTCTAACAACTAGATGCTGTCATCCATTCATCCTGAATTCTGTTACAATAGGAAAGAAAGTATCAGTCTTATCCCAATACTGCAAGAGGTCAAAAGCCTAAGCCTATGATAAAGATGTACAAAGACTTGAGAAGATAAATGTATAGGCTTGGATAATATACATTTTAGGAATTAGCTAACATATTCAAGTCAACTTAAGCATTTAGAAAGTAGAATTATCCTTGCACTAAGTAACTTAATAGGAAAAAGAGCATATATGAATCACTTAATGAACAGTACAGGAGAAATCTGAACATAATATAAATCTTACAAATACTTTGGGTAAGGTCACTTTGAGTAAGTAGCTAAAAGCTGCTTAAAAAAAAAAAAGTGATATAATTCTGCGAGGCCATGGTGGTGCACACCTTTAATCCCAGCACTCGGGAGGCAGAGGCAGGCGGATCTCTGTGAGTTCGCGGCCAGCCTGATCTACAAGGGCTAGTTCTAGGACAGGCTCCAAAACTAGAGAAAAAAGAAAAGTGATATAATTCTAAGCATTTAAATTGCTAAAGATACTACAGTAGATTATATTTATATTCTAACAAAATAGTGTCATAAACATGTACTTAGTAAATTTATTGGAACTGATTTGTAAAACCACCATAAAGGCAAATTAATAGAAGAGTACTTCACGTTCAACTTGTTAGGTCTAACTTTGTTTAGAAATTTGTTAATAGTTTGCTAAAAATTATGTTAATGAAAGCTATTAATCTAAACTTGGAAACATAAATTTCTGTGAAGGCACAAAACAAATAATAATAGTTTGTATGAAGGATGTCAGACTTGAAACTTGGGAAACAGAATAAAAATTGACTAATAGATAACTGAAAGAAGTGGAGGCGAGTTTCTCCTACACAGAACCATCCCGAACTTTGTAAGTATGTTAAATAGTAAGAGAACTTGATAAGTATATTACTTATTAATAGAACTTTATATTAAGATTAAAAAAATTAATTCAGATTAAAGAAAATCAAAAGCTAGTAGCTAAGGTGAAAAGAGGATTATTATTATCCCATACTGTGGTGCTGATGTGCATTTCTCTCATGTCTAAGATGATGACAAGCACAGACTAAAATGCAGAGTTACATTTTAGGGGACTCCACTGAGGAGCCCGAAAGAACAAGATAACAATGTACCTTCTTGACCCTCCCATGTCTTGTTTCATTCCAAAAGAACACCAAAATATTTTAGTCTCTCTATTTTTATCCCTCTTGTGTCTCTTTAAAGATCAATATCTAATAAAGCAAAATAAATGTTTATAGAAAGAACTCAATTTTTGAAAAGGGACACTGGCCGATAACAAGGAGACCACACTTCCAGTTTATCAATCAGCTTCCCAACCATCTCTATGAGCAAGGTTTTCACTATTTCCACAAAAGCTAGACCAAAGACAAAGAGAACAAATACCCACCAATAAAAACAGCACTTCCAGTAACCTAATTCAAATAAAAACAAAGGCCTACTATGTATAGCTACCTGAGTAACTTGTGAGGTATACCATACTCAAGTAATTATACTTCAAAAGCCAGCTACTTAGAATTATGAAGAGCCTAAAGCAATGAAATGTTTAAGATCTATCTATATACTGAAGGGCTGAATCAAATTTCTCTGAAATTACTGAGAATTCACCCATTATGATTGCTTTTATATTGTTAAACAAACAAACAAACAAACATGTGCCATAGCTTTACAAGCAGAAAAAAAAAGCATGGTGCAGTGGTACATGCCTATGATCCCATTTAGGGAGGCTAAGGCAGAAGGATGCAAATCCAAGGTAAGCCTGGGATGGCAAGATTCTACAAGAGGGGGAGAAAGGAGAAGGAAAAAAAAAATGAAACATCAACTGTCAAAGAGAGCTAAATTGTTGACGTGAAATATAAATTTGAAAAATATGAAATTTGATTCATACGATGGCTTAACTTAGTTGGCTAATGATTCAGCTTAATAAGCATGCAAAACAGAAAGTGTTATGCTTTACAAAGTGACAATTACTATTTCCTGTAATATCAATTTTCAAATATTATCCATGTCACACCTAACACTGTCTGCCATACTGCTGGCCAAATTACCCAGAAAGAATTTGTGCCTTTTGTAAGTAAAGTGAGCACTTAATGAGATTTAGTGATGATTGTGTCAGCTAAATATAACCACACAAGCTTGGATGGTCTTCACTGCTAGCATTTACCAGCCTTAGAAATTTTGGAGGATTTTTCTTTCTTTTTATAATTATCACCTGAAAATCCTATATTACAACTGAAATATTAATGTTTTTAGAAGCTGAGGAAAAACAACCTATAACTTTCTAAGAATCTTGTTTAGCCATAAAAAATTTTATTTTTTTCTCTCAACTATAGAGTAACGTGTGTTTGCATTAAGAATTCTTTATTGGCCAGGTGGTGGTGGTATACTCCTTTAATCCCAGCACTCAAAGGCAGAGACAGGCAGATTCTGAGTTTGAGGCCAGCCTGGTTTACAGAAGGAGTTCCAGGATAACCAGGGCTACACAGAAAAACCCTATCTCAAAGAAGAAATAATAATAATTCTTTATTGGTGAGGTAAAAAGGATAATGACCCACACATATGTAGAGCAGGAATATTACATCTATTATCCAGGCATGGTGGCTCACACCTGCAATCTCAGCACTTAGGAGACAGATGCAGGAAGTCTGTGTGTAAGTTTGGGCTAGCCTGGGTAACACAATGAAAGCTTGTCATAAAACAAACAAAACTCCCACATTTTATGCAAGTTTAGTTGTGGTTGCCTATATTGCCAACTAGAAAGACAAATCTGGAGAACAGCATCAAGAGAACAGTATTAAGTGATTCATAAGAGCCTTCAAAAATAAAATAGGAAAAATATTTGCTTCACAATTTTTATTTACAAAACATGAGCATGTCATGTTCCTGAGAAAAGCAGTTCTTTTTCATAACAGTATTCCTTACTTCTAAGATCAACTATGACTTAATTTCTAATTCCTGAGTCAGGAATTCCCTTCTATGCCTCTACCTATGCCCTAGAGTCTAAGTAATATAGTTACATGAATAAAAAATTACTTCTGCCAGAAAGAATAATGCAAACTAGACAGTTGAATGAGTTACTGAAGAACCCAGGGAAAGTCTTTAGAAGGAAGCTCAATTACCCATGCAACCTACAGATGGGTTTCTAACCCTCAATACTATAGACACTTTGGACCAGACATTTCTTTCATTGGGTGGAGGTTGGGGATTATTCTGTGTATTCTAAAATGTTTAGCAACTTCCAGAACTCTACTCATTTGATATCAAAGCCTCACCATCCTTCAAATCCCTTCCCAGTTGTGATAATGAAATCTAAAAGGTCTCCTGGTATTCTCAAACTTTCCCTTGGAGGAAAACCATACTCATGGAAAACTAGTGCAAACAGTGCTAATAATTTACATATTCTAATATTTATACCATGGAAGATAGTCAAGTAGAGAGTAGAACTTAAGAAATCTATTCAGAGATGGATGCAAGAGAGAACCTAAACAAGGCAGGCAGTTCTCACAAGAGAAAGCAAAGGGCTCCCTAAATAACTCACTGAGGATGCTGTCTGGCATTCTAGTGTTTTATCCTAAAAAGTTTAGTTTTACACTCCCTTAGAATAAAAGTGGAAGAATATGAACAAATAGGTATGACTTAAAATAGTGAAGAAACAAGTCGAAGAGATAGAACTTAAATATTCTGAAACAGTTAAAGGTAAATGAAAGTAAATAGCATTTAAAGAATGCAAAATCAGTTTCCAGGAAGGGGATATCCACAATGCATCAGTTCTTTATGATCTAGCCACTACAAAATATCCTTCCCTCTTAGTTTACAGTAATCACAAAACCCACTTAAAAATCCTTCTTTTTATAAAGCATTATCAGTGAAGATCACAGTGCTGATAGCCCATATGTTCTAGTATTAAAGGGCAACTCAAAAAACTGACTGAAATCATGGACAAAAAAATATTCACCAAAAGTAAAAAGAGAGACTAATTACAAAAAAGGATAATCAGAGAAGGACCAGTATAGCACACAGTACTCGTCTACATTGTGAAGAATTTGTTCTATCTACCAAACCTGACCTCCAAAACCCTACACCATACATATGTACACAAATATGGGGCTAACAGGTTTTACCTCCCACTAACATAAGTGTTCAAAAGCAAGGATGCCCTCACAGTGTGAATCCAACTGTACCAGTCGCCTTTGGAAAGGGACCTATCTCCTCTCCTGACCCTTTTTAAATGACCAAAAGGCTGTTTATTCACTTTTAAACATGGCTGCTACAAATAAAAATTTGTGAAGAGTGATAAAAGAATTGAGAATCGGAGCTTGGAATGAAAAGAAACCTTTAACCACAAATACATAGCATCTTCCGTATGTTAAAATCTAGGACTTACCCCAGTGGCAGAAATCAGAAGACACCACAAAGAGATTACTAGGATCCGCTAGATATTTACTGAAGAGTTTTCCGAATTCCTGTTCTTTTGACTCACTCAGAGCTCCAACCAGTACAGGAATAATGGTAAACTCATCTTTATGGCTTAAAGAAAACAGAAAAAATAAAAATAAAAATAAAAGTCATTTAAGCTGTTTAAAAATATTTTTCCAATTGTTTTGGCACTAAAAAGTGGAACACTTATTAACAGTGATAATGGTAACAGACATTTTATTGTTGAATTCTAAAAACTCTATAAAAGAAATTTTTAAGGAAGCTGATTTAAAAACAAGTACAGAATACTTAAAGTATCTACTTAAGTTACCAAAATGTATACTACTTTATGTAAGCGAAGCTACTGTACTGCCAGGTATAAAATATGTCCAAAAATAAGTCCACCAGATCATCCCCAACTACTCACAAAGGCTATAGCCACCTACCCAGTCCTGCCATTTTCACAGAGCATTAAAGTCTTCCTCATCTACTTTAATTTGCTCCTATAAACACACATCATTTCTGACGCTTATTCTATAAACCGAACAAGCATGACCTACAGAACTTGAACTTGACTCCTGTGAGATTCGTCGACTGCACTCGTACCACTTAGCCCTAACAGTCAGATACATGCCAGCCTTGACACAACTCAAATTTTACTGACATCCACGTTAACAAAAGAATTAAAGGATATATTCATTTCTAGTACACCCCCCCAAAGGACACCCACCCTCCCACATCATTTATGGTATATCCAGTTTCTTCTGACTGACAAATTAATGGAAAAAAAAACAGATTAATAACTATGATTTAAGTGACTGATTTAAGTAATTATTATTTACTTTATTTTATAAAATATTTCACTATAATAGGATAGTGTATATATATTCAGTATAATTTATATATCAATTATCGTTAGAGTTTTAGAGCATGAACTATGTTTGTCTAAACTTGTTTTGAATAGGGCTTTATAAATTTAGCATTATAACCACTACTTTTTAATGTTAATAACCAGACACAGGACAAACAGACTTCAAAAAAGGGTTTGTTTTGTTTTTAATACTAACTTTAAGTAATCTCAAAATAAATGTTGGCTAAACTACATACCACTACTTCAGGGCACCCAAATACCTCCCCCGTAGCAGCCCCCTTACCCTTGTCAATTGCGAAATAAACAGATCATACAGACCTCCAGTCCCTCTGCAATGCAGGGGCTCCTTGGGCAGAATCTGCATCTATGGTGTAAGGAAAAAAAAAAAAAGAAGCTGGCAGAGGAAGCTGCCATGGGGCATCTCATTCTGTGATTCTTACTAGTTTGCTAAGTAACTACACAGAGCAAACAAGGGCTTTCTCTATAATCGGGTTAATTATTAATTCAAAGAATTTTGGCATCTAATAAAAATTTGGTAACTGTTATGAATTAGTCTAACCTCAAAACTACCTCCAAAAATAAATAACAAAAATCATCAAAGAGATTGCAAATAATTATAATACGGTAGGGAAGTAGCTATTTTGCAAATTATAAGGAGCAAAGGAAAGCCAGAGAGATGAGTTTAGGGACCATCCCTAAGGCACTTAAAATGATTGCCCATATCTTTAGAAGGATCACACCTACAACAGTTATCACATGACACATACAGTCATAAAGTGTCAACTACAGATGGCTTGCTCTGAGACACAACAAATCTACTCTCCACAGACCCACCATCAAAAAGAAAAAGTCTAGTCCTCCAAAGAAACAGGGGTGAGGATGGGATCACTGGCTTGCCATTTCTTAAAACTTACTTTTTCTCTGTCTCCATGAGCATGAATTATAATAAAAGAACATTTGACTTTGAAAAATAAGTACTAGGAATGGAGAGATGGCTCAGCATGTAAAAGCACTGGCTGCTCTTCCAGAGGACCCAGGTTCAATTCCCAGCACCCACATGGTGGCTCACAACTGTCTGTAACTCCAAAAACTGACACCCTCACACAGACATACATGCAGGCAAAACACCAATGCACATAAAATAAAAATAAATTATAAAAAAGAAAAATAAGTACTTTTAGATTTTAAAATCTAAGTTCTGAAGTTGGATTTTCCTGTAAAGTATAAAATCTGCCCACAGAAAAAATTATAAGACCAGGAAAAGCTTTTAAACAGCAATTTTTGTGCACTTAAGTCAACTAAAGAGGAGGAAAACAACACGCCTCTTCATGACAGAGAACAACTTCCTATTATGAGAGAGAAGAAACTGGACATTTGAGGTGAAGTTAATCACACACGCCATGCCTGGGACAGTGGCTCAGCTGTAGAGTGCTCACACAGGACAACAGAAGACAACCCAGAAGAAAGTCAGAGGGGAAATGGAAACACACTGAGCTTGTCTGACTATGCTCCCCAAAGCACACGACAGCCCTCATGGACGGTGACAGCATCCTGGGCACAGCCTATAGTCAATCATTTGCTAAACACTAAACTGCAATCACTGGTGACAGCATCCTGGGTACAGCCTATAGGCAATCATTTGCTGAACACTAACTACATCACTGGTGAGGTTCATGAGAGCTAAGTGAAAACATATTAATTTCTTAAAAATTGAGAAGTCTGATCAACAGAGGTGCATAGAGGGAGAACATATTCTGCAGCTGGGACTCACACAAAATGCTAAATAATAAAGCCTGAGGGGAGAAAATAAATAAAACCAGAATTACTACACGGCTACGTAAAATGTACAGTTCAAGGAAAAAAAATAATCCACGTAAAAATTAAAAAACAGCAAACTAAGACTCAACAAAAAAAATAGCCAATAAATGTTAAGATCAGCTCAGTGCTTAGTAGATTTCAAAATTATTATAAGAAATATAATCAGAGAATTAAAGGAAGCTATTTAAAACACCTTAAAAATGTGTGTGTGTACATGCGTGTGTGGGGGGGTGCGCGCACGTGCGAGTGCATATGTCATGAATAAACCAATAAGGAATATCAACAAAGTAAACCAAACCAGGTTTTAATGAGTGGATCACTAAAACAAGTACAATAACTGAATGAAAAAATTTCTTAAGTGGGCCAAAAAACAGAATTAATGCTTAATAAGGATGAATGTTTGCAATCAAAAGTGGACTCAAGAGACCAGATATGGCACTGCGCCAGCACTAAGGAAGCTGTCAGAAGAGGATTGCAAGGCAAGACCAAGAGCAGCCCAGGTCACAAAGAAGACCTTGTCTTAAACTAAGGGGATAGAAAAAAAAAAGATTAATTTAAAATATTATCCAATTTGAACAGAAAAAATACTAAAGAAATATAAAAAGAATTGGAGAACTTAAGACAATATGAAACATCCAAACTAGCACCAGTCCCAGAGGAAAGAAAAAAGAATAGTTGTTGAAAATGTTCTAAATCTCATGAAAAACACTAACCAAACAAATATGAAACAGAATTAAAAATAAAATAAAAACAAAAAGATTCTCACCTACACATTCAAATAAAGATGAATGAGGTTTTGCCACCAAAAGAAATATACACCTTCTGCCTCACACCAGCCACAAAAGTCAGTTAAACTGGAACCAAGGATTTTAAGAGCGAAAACTGTAATTCATCTAGTTCATGGGATCAGGGAACATCTTTTTTCCTTTTTCCTTTTTTTTGGGGGGGGGGTGATTTGAATTCTCAAGAGACAGGGTTTCTTTGTGTAGCCCTGGCTGTACTGGAACTCATTCTGTAGACCAGGCTGGCCCCAACTCACAGAGATCTGCCTGACTCTGCCTCTCAAATGCGGGGGCTAAAGGTGTGGGCTACCTCCACCCCGCTGAGAACATCTTTGTAAAGGGCCCATAAAACAATATCCAGAACAAAAACATCCAATATTATTACAGAAGGACAGAAGACAAAGACAATAAACAAGTACCTGGGTGTGGCTGGTTGCTAATAAAATCCTACTTACAAAACAATACGCTGACACACAGACTTGTACAAGACATGTTTTAACATTATACATAATAACAATAAATAACAGCTTTCATTATTTAAATAGACCATGCAAAAATAAGGATATTTTCTAAGAATTTCCAAAACGTTATCAATCCTAGCCATGATGAACCTTTAAAATTGGAAAGAGCCAATCAAAACAGAAGATTAAAGAGCGTTAAGAACATGCTCCAAGTTGTCCATGTCCAAAACAATGGCAATAACAAAACGAGCACATGCTTTAAGGAACCTGAACAGTTAGTTGGTGATGATTGTGTTTTAGTTTTGTTCAGAGACAAGTGTTGCTATGCCATGCAGATTAGATTTCCCCATCTTTATTTTCCTAAATACTAGGATTTCAGGCGCACACACTATCCCATGCCCAGCTCTGAAAAGTTTTTTTGTTTGTTTGTTTTTAGAGTTTTTTAAAAAAGATTTATTTATTTTTATTTTATGTGCATAATAGGTGTTTTGCCTGCATGAATGTATGTGAACCTTGAACACGCAGTGCCTGAATAAGCCAGAAAAGGATGTTGGATCGCCAAACACTGGAGTCACAGACAGCTGTTTAAGGCCATATGGGTGCTGGGAACTGAACCCAGTTTCTCCATAAGAGCAACAGTGCTCTTAACTATAAGTGAATGCTCCAGCCCAAAAAACTATGTTTTTCAATCAAACCCTTTCAATCCTACTTTTCTTATTACTTCTGCACATTTTTTAAATTAAAAACTTTAAGGTATAAAACCATAATAACAAAAAAAGTAGTAATTATAAAAAAAAATTTGACCAAATTTAAACTCCAAACAAAACACCAACAACAATGACAGATCCCCCCACAGGAATTATGATTTAATAATAATTTGAAGTTTATTTTTTTCAAGATATAATTTTTACATATCCTAACTCCTCAAAAATCAATCAATTGTTTGATACTGAAATTTGTTACAAATTGCACTATAAAGATTGGGGAAAGGAAAAAAACAAAATGTGTGGGTTTATAATCAATAAAAATTGATGGTTGTGAGGTTGGTGGCCCACACCTGTAATCCTCGCATTTGGGAAGTAGAGGCAGACATACCTCGGAGTTCTAGGACAGTCATGGATACACAGAGAAACTCTGACTTGAAAAACCCTAAATAAATAAATAATTCTACATATACATTTAAGTGGCATTAAACTACAAGATGAGGCTTGGTCGGTCACACATGCCTTTAACCCCAGCATTCAGGAGGCAGAGGAAGGCGGGTTCTCTTGAGTTCATGGCTAGTGTGGTACACAAAGTGAGTCCTAGCACAGCCAGGGCTACACAGAGAAATCCCGTTTAAAAAAAAGAAAGAAAGAAAGAAAAGAAAAGAAAAGAGAAAAAAAGAAAAAGAAAAAACAAAAAAATTCTATGTATAAAAACTTATATGCACATGTTAGCATATTGTTAACAATGTTCACTTGTGATAAATAGGTTAAATGGGACCAGAGAGACATCACTGTTCATTTTATCCTTCAAGAGACTATTTAAGGGCTGGAGAGATGGCTCAGAGGTTAAGATCACTGACTGCTCTTCCAAAGGTCCTGAGTTCAATTCCCAGCAACCACATGGTGGCTCACAACCATCTGTAATGAGATCTGGTGCCCTCTTCTGGCCTGCAGGTGTACATGCAGGCAGAAAACTGTATACATAATAAATAATAAAGAAAAAAATTTAAAAAAGATACTATTTAAAATTTCAAATCATGTATTGTTATTTTTAAGTATCAGAGAAATAAGCTGCACAATAGGATGAGTCATTTTATGTTTTCTTCTTTACAGTATTTTTTTCCCAGTCAGTGTAGGGTGGAGTCCAGGGACTTGAACATCTAGGCAGGCACTGTACTATTAGTGCAGCTCAGGCGCCCACTGTTTTAAAGGGCTCCAGGGAGGGCTGCCGAGACAGGTAGGTCAGTAAAGAACTTGATGCAAAGCATAAAGACCTGAGTTTTATACCCAGTACCCAAGTAAAAAGCTAGACATGTGATATGCATCTGTGACCCTTGTTCTAGGGAGACAAAGAAAAGATCCCTGGAGCTCACTGGCCAGCCTGTTCAGTCATGCACTGAATTCTGAGTTCAATAAGAGACCCTGTCTCAAAAAGCAAGATAAAGAGAAATCAAGAAAGACATCAGCCTCTAGCCTCCATCACTATATGCAAATGCCTGCAAAATACATGTATAGACACACACACACACTAAACATGCAAAATAAACAAAAGCTCTAATGAACTATCATTTTTTAAATTTAAGATAACAAAAGCTGGGTGGTGGTGATGCATGCCTTTAATCCCAGCACTTGGGAAGCAAAGGCAGGCAGATCTCTGTGAGTTTGAGGCCAATGTGGTCTACAGAGCGAGTTCCAGAACAGTCAAGGCTACACAGAGAAACCCTGGGGGGGGGGGGTGGAATCATAAAAACAGAAAAATTAAATAAAATACATTTATAAATAATACATTAGATAATCACTTTTTTAAAAAATCATATAACATTTGTAATAATAAAAACTGGGGGGAGATTAAGTTAAATGTTTAAAAAACTAATTTAGGGGCTGGAGAGATGGCTCAGATGTTAAGAGCACTGGCTGCCTGCTCTTCCAGAGGACATGGATTCAATTCCCAACACCTACATGGCAGCTCACAACTGTCTGTAACTCCAGTTCCAGGATATCTGGCACCCTTACACAGACATACATATGGCAAAACACCAATACACATAAGTAAGAATAAATAAATCTTTAAAAGACTGATTTAAAAAGTAAACCAGGCGTGGTAGCTCATACCTACAATCCCAGCAAGAGGCTGAGAAAAAGGACCACTGTGAGTTCCAAGCCACCCAGTGCTACAGAGTGTAACCCTGTTTCACAAAACAAAGACAAACAACAACAAAACTCACAAGCATCGTGGTCGTCCCTCCTCAGCCTCCCAAATGTTATGATCAGAGGCATGAGCTGTCACCACAACTGGATACTAGTATGTAATCACATGGAGCAAGAAAACTAACATGCATATACTTCATTATATGAAAATCATTTCTTAAAGAGTATTTGATTCTATATTTAAGTTAAGTTTTAAATCAATTAATAACTATCTAATTCCCATAACTAACAACTGAAATTATTTGGGCCAGGGCTTATACTGGGCACAGGGGCTATGGTATGGTATAGGCTAGTTGCTCCAATCAGAGAACTTACTAGAGTACTATCATGGAAGAAAACAGAATTACTTATCATCCAAAGAGCTATTCAACTTCACCATCTGCAAATATGACTCCCACCTGCAGGTTCAAAGTCCCTCCCCCATCACATGTAGAGACTACATTTCTACTCCTTTGAACTTAGACTTGTAAATTGCTTTGAACAGTAGAACACAATGGAAGTAAAGCTGTGCCAGTTCCAGACCTAGATTTATGAAGTCTTGGAAGTCTCAGCTTTGCACAACTGCTACCTTCAACTACCAACTTAAAGTGCAAGACTAGCCGGGCGGTGGTGGCGCACACCTTTAATCCCAGCACTCAGGAGGCAGAGGCAGGCAGATCTCTGTAAGTTTGAGGCCAACCTGGTCTACAAGAGCTAGTTCCAGGACAGGCTCCAAAGCTACAGAGAAACCCTGTCTTGAAAAACCAAAAATAAAAAAAAAAAATTTAAAAAGTGCAAGACTATCCCACAGGAAGAGATAAAGCCTGTAAGATGAAAGGCAGGTGGAAGTGGATGAAGAGCAAGATGAGAACTGTGAAACCTCAGAAGGGGAAGGCATTCTGCAGCCTCCAGTCCATACCATGCTGCCTCAGAGGAAAATTGAGCAGACAAGTCATCACCACAGCCTCTGACCAAACTCCCAACTCAAAAACAGACAGATAAGTAAATAAATAAGTAAGAAAACAAATAAATAAAACAGAAAGACGACATGCTGGCACGGTTCACTGTGCAAAACAGACACGGAGGAAAACAACATTCTTATCTGGATGAGGAGTTTAGTGTAAGACAGATACCTAAACATCTCAGAGGTCTTTGTCACACAGAGTAAAGAGAAGCTGAAAGGAAAAGATGACTGTAGAACTGAAGGAACAGTGTAAGAACTGCTACAGGAAGCCACAAGTGTAACAGACAACTATACACTGGCAGAATGGTTCAAAACTGTCACATGAAGTAACTAGAGTAAAAATGAACAGAATGAACCTGTGGATCGGCAAATTTCCAACCAAACTACTTCAAGCGTTACTAGCCTTTTTTTTATAAGCACATACCAGAACGTATAAGGGAAAATCATAAGCTTGGTAACCTGTTAAAATTCACAGTCAGGGAGTTCTGGGTTGAAAAGAACTCATCACTAGCTTCTTCAGATGATAGAAGACTATCGAAAAAACTTGGTGGGGACCTGAAGAGACAGTTCAGTGGGCAAAAGTACTCACTGAGCAAGTATGAAAACCTGAGTTTGAATCCCCATCACCCATGTAAAAAAGTCAGGCATGGTTACATGTACTGGCCATCACAGCATTAGGAGACAGAAACAGGAAAGTTACCCTAGCCAAAATGGTGAGCTTCCAATTCAGTGAGAAAGCCTGCCTCAAGGAAATAATAAAGAGATGCGGAGAAGAAGACACACAATATTCTCTCTGGACTCCTCATGTGTGCACATGGCATATATACCTGCACACTCACATGCACACACCACATATACACGAAAAAGAAAAACTGGGGAGAAGGGAAAAGAGGGAAGAGGAGGGAAGGCAGGAGGATGGAATGAAAGGGAATGAAGAGAGGAAAGAAGAAAAGGAAAGAATAAAGATAAAGGAAAGGTAGAGAGAGCAAACAGCCAGCATGGGGGCAAATAGAGTAGGAGCTCATGCCCACCATATGAAGTGCCTCTCTAAGCTCCCTTGTTAAGAACTTAGGAACACATGCTTGCACAGCCTTTCAGGCTAAAGAGCTTCCCTGTCAACCATAACTTAGGGTCCAAAGAAGAGAAAAGGTCAGTCTCAAAACGAATCTTAGGTGGCACTTTTTCTTAACAGAACAGTTCTTATTTGATATATAGAAAACCTATAAAGTACTTGGTCAGTCTGAACTCAAACACTGAGTGAGGCCTCTGGGCTTTCAAATTGAACCAAATGGAAACTCAGGCACAAAACAGAATACACATACATACACACACACACACACACACACACACACCCCTTTTTTTTTTTTCCAGTTTTTGTTCTTTTCCAATTTTCTGGCTTGGAATTGTTTTTAACCTTTTTTTTTTAGTGGGTAGCAGGGTCTCACTCTATTGTCCACATTGGCCTCAAACAGTGATCCTCCTGCCTCAAGCCTTACAAATGCTTGGATGACAGGCTTGCACTATGCCAGGCCTGAAAGCCCATTTCTTAAGGAAAAGTAAAGAAGCCCAAATGACCCAGCTAAACAATTAAAAGCAAACAAATGTGGCACTGAAAAAAGAAAATTCTAGAGATAAGTTTATGCTTCATTTTACCAAACAAATCAACAACTATGTGTTGGGCAAAAAGTGGGCACTGAAGCATATGGCAGAGAGTTCACTTCGCATTCAGGAGCACCTGACCACAGGAAGAAGAGCTTTAGCAGGCACTACATCACCATCACCATCACGCTCAGATAAGTGTAAGAGTCTCAGGTACCTTTACACAATTCTGAAGAGTGACTTTCAAAGATATTTCCAAATTTAAAGTTTTACAATTACAGCACTGTACTACAAAATAATGATTATCCTAAGATATCGAAATGTCTATTGGCTACCATGCAAACCAAGATACATCAACCCAAACACACATATGGGTTGTTGTTTTAATTTTCACCTTACCAAAAAAAAAAAAAAATCAGATCAATTCATGTTTAACCTTAATAGACAACTAGTTAAAAATCAACTTATAAAGACATTGAAACCTACAATTTTATTTCATTTTAAATGAGAAACTTTTAATCTCCTTGCTCTGACAAATTATCCCAGGCTAAAATAATTCCAAAGACATTAAGATCTATGACTTCTCTGGGATTCCTTATATTAATCAATATACCTTTCCATGGCTTTAGCTGTATAAGGCAAATGCATTTCAATACTGTGTTCATCTTCATCTGTCTGCAGGGACATGCGTTCAAACATTCCTGTCTTCCATAGCTCTCCGTAAACTAAAGAGATTTCAAAATATATTAAAACAAATATTAATGCATATATTTATTTTATGAGCTCCCACCCAGCAACACAAAACTATAAGCTATGACAAGAAACAAAAGCACCACATACTCCATTTTTTTATCGTAAGTGAAGGCACAATGACTAATTTTATTACATAAAATAATGCATGTAAAGACTTACCATTTGGATAGTAACACAATATATTTTCATCAGTTCCTTTTAATATTGCTAAAATAGAGTCTAGTTCTAGACCATTCTCTGGATTTTAATCTAAATGTTCTAGCCAAAACAGGTCATTAGAATTCCTACTATAATAGAAAATCACCATCTATTTACATAAGATTGCTAATATTGTTTTTTAGGTTTGTTTTGTTTTTATAATAAATTGTATAGTTTTTTTATTTCACTTCATGTATCTTCCACATGAACAACATAAAGTTCTCACTTTTAATACTATTTTTCCCAAAATTCAACTTTAACTTATGGCAGAAATCATAAATCTACCACAGTACTATGCCAACTTAAAATGATTTAGCTATCCAGGTATTTCTAATGACCTATACTTCAACCTCAGTCTATCAGCTGGATTGATCAAGGAAGACTCCCAGCATTAGCTTCAGGTTCAATTCCTCGCACCCACTCAGTGGCTCACAACCATCTACAGCTCCAGTTTCAGGGAGAATCTAAAGTCCTCTTCTGACCTCCTCAGGTACTAGGCAGGCCCACAGTGCATGGGCATGTATGAGAGCAAAACACTCATACCCATTAAATAAAATAAACAAATCTAAAAATATGAAAAATAACAAAAAAGGAAAGTGTGTCCCTTAAGTCATCTCAATCAGGAAGGCAATATTCTAGTTTGATTAATAATATCTATTCAAATAACAAACTGCCAATATTCTATGAGTCAACCTCAAATTATAAAAATCAAGGCCCAAATAAGGCCTAAAAGAGTTAAACATTTCTTTTTCAGATGATACCTTTTATTTAATGTAAATTACTGCAAACTTTAACAAAATAGCATCTCTTACATACTTAAAATATAATTTATTGAGCTGAAGGATACAATCCCAAGTTCATGAAAGGTAGTTATTATACAGAGACAGAAGGAGGGAAAATCCAGTGTAAACCATGGGTAAGGAATATATTAATATTTACTGTTCTACTCTGTATACTGTTTTGTAATTGTTACATTACATATGGTGTATAAGAAACTACTAAACAAAAATATGACACTGGGGACTGGGATGATGATTGCTCAGTAGATAAAAAGCTTTTCAAGAAGGCATGAAAACCTGAATTAGAATCCTAGAATCCAGACAAAAATGTCTGACATGGTGATGCACGCTTATGATCCCATGGGGAAGTGAACACAGACAGATCTCTGGGGCTCCTGGGTCATCCAGCCTAGATACTAGGTCTAGACCAATGAGAGACATGGTCTCAAAGGAACATACCAAAGGAACATACAGCATACAAACACAAATGTGCACTCACAGGAGAAAACACACACACACACACACACGTGCGCAGACATACACACACACACAAAATATAACCTCTGGAAGCCTAAGAGGAAAACCAATGTAACAGACATAGGAGCTGGACAGATGTCTTAGCAGGTGAAATGCTTGCCACATGAGCCTTACGACCGAGTCTGGACCTGAGAATCCATGTAAAAAGCTGGGCAGGTGTGGCATTCCATCTATAACCTGAGTGCACAGAGGAAGAAGGGAATACCCAAATGATTGATAGATAGACAGACAGACAGACATATATGGCAAGCCAGGTAAGCCAAAACAGCAAGTTCTGAATTCAGCAAGAAACACTGCTTCAGTATATCAGCAAGGAAGACTCCCAGCATAAGCCTCAGGCTTCCACAAAGCACATACATGCACCTTTACACACCAACACACACACACGCCCACAGAAATGCAAGCACGTATGTATGTATACATGCATACGCACAAAAAAACTAAATAATACATGTTAAAACAAAATGTATTTAAAATTTCTATACCTTTCAGAGCCTCAAAACCTATAGAATAATTTTCCCATAAAAAAACAATGAGAGGAAATGAAAGTATTATCACCATAATTTAAAGTGAAAAAAGTGATACACATAAAAACAGAGTCAACTTGCTGAGTCTTTCATCAGGTTGTCATGTATTCTAATTTCTTGTTTCATGGTGCAACACAAAAAAAGTATTTCTCTAAATAAAATGTAACCACTATGTTATGGAGCCAAGTGCCCATAACAAATTTCTGTTATGAGGAAAATACTACTTTTGTGTGTCTGGTTTATACAGATTAGTTACAACAAAAAAATTAATTAATTAGTATATTTATGATATTTGTATCTCTAAATGTTTTAATTAAACTGCGATCCTGATTAAATGAGTTTCAGCTTTTTGAAAACTACATGGTTTCTATATACTTACTCTTTTGGTCAATACGAAGGTCATACAGAGGAGTCCTATATATATCCACACTGGAGAGTGCACATCGAGACAGGGGCACATGGTGGGAGGGCCCAAGGATGAAAATTCTCCGGCTGGGAGATACACAACAGAAACACAGAACAAATGTACTTCTACACAAATCTTATTAAGTAAAAGGAAAAGTCACTTTAAATTGTACTTGTTTTTCCATGCTGACTACCTACATTTACTACATTCTGTGAACATAAGAGCTAAACTATGTTCTCACCAAAATTCATATAGTGAAGCTCCAACTTCCCATATCTGACTACCAATTTGAAGATAAATTTTTCAAGAGCAATGAAGTCGGAATGAGGCTTTTATCAATGTGACTGATGGACTTATATAAAAAGACTTCAGAGCCAGGAGTGGTATCCCATATAATCTCAGAATTTGGGAGCCTTGAGGCAAGGACTACTGCAAGTTTGAAGCCAACCTGGGCTACATAGTGGGTTCTAGGCAGGCAAGATTATATATATCAAGATCCTGGGGTCAGGGGTGGAGGGACACATGGGACACGACCATGACACATGACTCCAAGAACATGCCTAATAGTCATGCAGTAGGGGGCCTGGCAGCCTCAAAGCAAGAACCTCTACCCTCCCAGGCACCAGGCTCTAGGTTCCAGAACTGTGAGGAAAGCTAAGCACACAGTCCTTGGAATTCCACGTCAGAGTTGATTTGATGGTTTACTCCTCAATTTTCATCTGAATTTATATCCAATAATTGGAAATACCAGCTATAAATTTTTATAACATGCTATACATAAAACATTTCTACATATATAACTAGACACATTTCAAAGCGTACTGTTAGTATGAATATTTCAGCTATGAAAATTTAAAATTCTAAATTTTTAATAGAATAAAATATTGATACAAATTTCTAAATATCTATTTCAAACAGCATTATAAAGAAGTATTCTAATAAAGCTATTTTGACATTATTTTTCTGGTAGCTAAGAAATAGGACATCTAGTTGAATTGTATGTAATCAACTTTTTCTCTATTCTCATTCAAATATAAGTCATCATCAAAAAAAGCAACTTTTTAATGTATGATTTGCACTGTAGACTATCTAAAGAAAATAACTGGGCTATATAGTAGCTACAATCTTTACAATCCTTTTGTCTCAGCAACAAAATTAAAATTAGCTTACTATTATTTCATATCAAACATCCAAATTTGTCCCACAATCTAAATTCTGAAAATATTCATTTTCTGTGTTCTAAAATTCAAATAAACCAATTCTTAGCATATCATATACAAACATAATACGTTACAGATCCAAAAATTACAAAACTGTGAGAAAGAAGGAAATAGGTAATGGGCTTATGGATCTAGAAAAAAAAAAAATGACCTAGTTCTTTCACTGTCAGATGTTTGGAGGACAAGGACTGTGTGCTGTAGCAATATGCTCTGACAAAAGTCTATTACTATACCAAGTGTGATGGCATTCACCTACAATCCAAAACTTAAGGGTCTAGGATGACTAGGAATTCAAAGCCAGCGTGGTCTACAAAAATTAGACCCTATCTCTAAAAGAAAAACAATGCCAGGTAAGGTGGACACATCTTTAATCCTAGCACACAGGAGGCAAAGCAAAAGCAGGCCTGGTTTGCACAGTGAGACGATGCCCACAGATGGATGGATGGATGGATGGATAGATGGATGGATGGATGGATGGACGGACGGACGGACGGACGGATGGACGGACGGACAGACATACCAATGAACCAACCAAAATCTATTACTAAGATAAGAAAATTAATTTTCTTTTTTTTTTTTTTTTAAGATGTGTCACTTAAAGTTGGAGAAGGAAGGAAGAGATAAGGAAGTTTTGGATTGTTAGTCTCAGAGGCCTCAAATTTGAAGAAATCACACAGAAAACTATTTTATCCTAAGGCTAAAGAGTGAGTAAGAAACTCTTCTTCTAGGCTCTCTCTTCTCCATCTTTTTAAGAAGATTTTATTTATGCATTTTATAAATATGAGTGCTAGGCCTGCATACCAGAAGAGGGCATGGGATCCCATTATAAATGGTTGTAGACATCTTTTGAGGATGGAAACTGATCTCAGGACCTTTGGAAGAGTAGTCAATATTCTCAGCTGCTAAGCCATCCCTCCAGCCCCCTTCTCCATCTCTTCAGCATTGTAATCCATATTTATCACATGGATCATCAGAGAGGAGGGTCAAATTCAGATTATTAAATGAACTAAACCAAGAGATACCATTCTGTTCTATCAGCAGTATACAAATATTAATACATTATTTTATTAATGTCTAATATAAAATATGTATAAAATGTTAACTTGGGAATGTTTAGGTCACTTGATCAATGCCAGGGATTACATGAACTAAAAATCAACGACATTTGACCAGGGACAGCGGTACAAGTCTATAGTCTACATACTCAGAAGGTTAGAGCAGGGCACTCAGTTGAGCGCAGGAGCATAAAGCTAGCCAAAGCAACTCAGTTAAGACCTCAGTTACAAAAGAAAAGGAAGAAGAAGCAAGGATAGAGCAGGGAGGGAAAGGGAAAACTCAACACGAAGGGGTGTGGTTCTCATTAAGGAACCAGTTACTATGAGAAAAAAAGCTTTTGGAAAACTCTAAGGTACACAGTTAAAGCATAAATGATAATTTTTAAAAATGTCACTCTCTGGCCAGGTGTGGTGCCACACAGCTTTAATCCCAGCATTCAGGAGGTAAGGCAAGCAGATCTCTGTAAATTCCAGGCCACCCTGATCTATACACTGAGTTCCAGGACTAACAGGGCTACACCAATGGAAATTAGCCAGATGTTTTCCTAATAAATTCTTTCCAGTATGGTAAAAACTTACCACAATCAGTGTAGTACAGTTCCAGAACTGATTTAGAGAAACAAGAAAAAACTGTGCTATCAATACAAAATCTTTAAAACTGGCATACACAAAATACAGAAGGGTAGGCATTACTGAAACAGTTAAAGGGGGCACATTAAGACAACAGTGACCTCAAAAAAGGCCTCTGTGTTAGCTAAAGTGCTAACAAAAGAAAATTAACAAGGCACACTGAAGTTCATGCAGCTCCTCCTCCATAAACAGCACAGCAGCTGCAATGGCCGGAAGGGAGGGCAGTCAGCAAGCCTATGCCCCTTCCCTTTAATTAACTGCAAGGTGTTTCGTCTTTTTTAAAAAATAACCTCAGTATTCTAGCTGTTACTAGATTGGAAGAAGAAATCTTTAATACTAAATATCAGAGAGATGGCAGGGCATCACATTTTCCTAGAAATAAATACAGTCCACACACTACAGCTCCTGAGAACTCACCTCTGCGAAATTATTATAATGAATATGGTCTATGAGCACTTGTCCTCATATTTTTCAACTACCTATTCCAACTAATGGAACATAAGTAACTTTTTAAAGATGTTTCACAGGGATGACAAATTTTTTAATGGAAGACTAAAGCTGTCATAAGCTTTTACTCTTTGCCCTGCAAAGCTCTTTGAAAAATATAAATGCAAGTTTCTGCCTAATTGCCTGTTGAATTTCAGATTTTAGCTAGTTTTGTTAGCAGCCAGGAAAGACTTTACAACTGTCAATATGAAAAGTAATTTAATGAAATGCCCCATTTTTTAAATTTTCTAACAGCCCAAAGTAATCTTTGGAAACTCAAATCTGATCATTTCACTGCCACTTGCCTTTTTGTTTGTCTGGTTTTTCAGACAGGGTCTCTCTGTGTAACAGCCCTGGCTGTCCTAGAACTCACAGAGATGTGTCTGCCTCTGCCTCCCAAATACTGGGATTAGAGGTGTGCACAACCTCACCCTTGCCCTTATTTTAAAAGTCCTTCCTGAGCCGGGCTGTGGTGGTGCACTCCTTTAATCCCAGCACTTGGAAGGCAGAAAAAAGCAGAACTCTGAGTTCGAGGCCAGCTACAGGACAGTAAGAGATACACAGAGAATTCCTGTCTTGAAAAATAAAAAAAACAAAAAAATCCTTCCTGGCTTTTCATGTTTATGAAATCAAGTAAACCCCTTAAAATAAGTGGGATTTTGTGGGGTTTTTTTAATCCCCTAGTGTATGTGTATGGCTTTGGGCAGGGTGTGAGAGGCATAGACGCAGAATGAGGGGACATGTTGAAGCCCGAGTTTGACACCAGTTATCTTCCACAGTAGCTCTCCACTTTATTATTTTTTGAGACCAGGTCTCCAGTTGAAAGAACAAGTCTAGTTTCAGATGACCTATCTAACCAGCAAGTCCAAAGGTCTTCCTGTCTCTGCCCCATCCACCCTCCCAACTCTCTGCATTACGTTTCAGAGGCACACCACCCCACTAAGATTTTACAGGAGTTCTGGGGATCAGAACTCGAGTCTTCAAGTCTGTGCAACAAACACTACCCACTGTAGTACCCACTTCCTGTTCCTAAAATGGGTTTAAAAGGCTCAAATGAACTAGCAACTTCTTATACTCCTTTTCCTCCCCTTGACTGTTAACATCTATGAATACAGTGGTCTTACAGGTCCTGGATGAACTAACAACTATACATTGTCATTCCCTTTGATTGGTTGGTTTAACTTAAACACCAATTCCTCAGTGAAGCTTTCCCAATGCTTTCCCATGCTTGAAATCAAATAATCCTTTTTAAGGTCTATCATATCAATCATCATAGTGTGAACCGTACATTTGTAACAACATCTGAGACCCTGTAAAGGAGTATACAATTCAAACTCATCCCCTAATAGTGAAAAGGAAGGTCCCTGCTTTCTTCACTGCTGACCATACCTAAGCTGCAGAAATGAGGGTAAGTAAAACTGCTGGCCCAGCCTTCAAGACAGTGAAACCAACATGCACCAGTAGTCCGTCCACAGTTACACTGCTTTTTCTTCTTTTTTTAAGGCAAATTTCACCAGAAATCTTGACCCTACAGAATACATCTTAATATTGCATGACAAAAGATATTCAAATATGAGGACAGATTCAAAAGGCACTTCTGCAGATGAACATTATATCACATGGAAAATCACCTGTGTATTATGAGCTGAGGGCTGAACTAGACATATTTTTCATGAGCTACAATTTTCACTTGAAAAAATAACTACACAAATAGTAGGCATTTGGAAGAAATTTTCTCCAAAATAAACCAAATAAGCCTGATATTTCAAGCAAAACAATTGACGTATTTGTTGTATAGAAGAAAAATTGAAGCTCTCAAGTGAAAATTAAGTCCAATATATTTCAGATGGTAGTATGAATAAACTTAATTTTTAAAATTGTATAATAAAACATCATTTGAAAGATTTGCACTGACCCTCAAGAAACTATTTTTATTGTGTCCTGGAAAACATTTTATTTTAAAAAGTATTAAAGAAAACATTTCCAGTTAATGGGAAAGGTGATGGAACTGCTCCTCCCTTTGTAACTATATACCTGCGTGAGAAAATGAATCCTAACAAACAGAATGCAGAGGCAGACATAAGCACAGAGCTATGCTCTAGTTAAATTACACAGTAAGTCTGGCCAGGTAGCACACCTGGAATCCCAGCATTTCAGAGGATGAGGCAAAAAGTGCTGCAAATTCAAGGTCAGCCTAGGCTACAAGGCCAGACTCTTGTTTCAAAAACAAAATAAATAAAAATGTACAGTAGATTTACATAATAAACACAAACAGCATTATATCAATATATTTATATAGTATATAAATAATATAAAATTGTATACGTATATATGTTTTGGTTTTTGATACAGATTCTATGTGATCCTGGCTGTCCTGTATCTCACTATACAGACCAGGATGCCCTGGAACTCACAGATAGCCTTTCACCTCTGCCTTCCCAGTGCCAGAATTAAAGGTGTGCGCCAACAAGCCTGACTATATTTTGTAAAAGAAATGTAAAAGCAATGCCTCCTTTCCCACTATCTTTCACTATGATAGGAGGAAATGTTCTTGTTTCACATTTAATGTTTCATTTAGTTCATGGTATTTGGGAATTAAGGATAGTAGAGAGCTTTGTTAACATGTATAAGATCCTGGATTTGATTTGCCTCATTACATACACACCAAAAAAAGTCACTTTCATTAATAACCAGTGATTTATTATTCTGATAAATAGTTTTAATTTTATTCTAATTTTTTAAACATTTATGTGTTTGATTATTTTGTCTGCATGTACGTATGTTCAAAACCTGCATGCCTGGTGCCTTTGGAGGTCAGAAGAAGGCATCAAAAGCCTTAGGGCTGGAGTTACAGACGGTTGTGAGCTGCCAAGTGGGAACTGAACCCGGGTCCTCTGGAAGGATAGCTAGTGCTCTCACTGCGGAGCCATCTCTCCAGCCCACACAACTATTTTTGTACTTGGAAATTTTTTATTTTTCACCATGAAAATGATTTGATAATTCCTTTAAAATTAAATATTATTGTAAAGAGTTTACTTTTAACTTTAGCTTATTAAGATCTTTTTTAATTAAGATTTTTTTCATAAAAAATACTCTAACCATGATCCCTCTCTTTACCTACCCAACTTTGTTTTCTCTCGAAAAAGATACCAACAAAACACAGAAACAAAAATCAAAATAGAAAAAAGATCAATATGATAAAAAAAAGTCATGCCCGTTATTATTATTAATATTTTATAAATTCTTTAAGAATTTCATACATTTTGATCATATTCACACACTCCATTACTCCCCAATTTGTCCATTCTTCATATTAAAAAAATGCTTAGGGGCAGGCAGTGTTGGTGCACACATTTAATCCCAGCACTTGGGAGGCAGAGGCAGGCTGATCTCTGTGAGTTCGAGGCCAGCCTGATCTACAGAGTGAGTTCCAGGACAGGCTCCAAAGCTACAGAGAAACCCTATCTTGAAAAACCAAAAAAGAAAAAAAGAAAACAAAAATTAAATGCACTACCCTGAGGAGTACTGTGGTATCATAAGCAGATAATTAAATGCACTACCCTGAGGAGTACTGTGGTATCATAAGCAGATAATGGTTTCTGGGGAAGAAGGAATTGTCCTCAGTGATATGATCACTCATGCTCATGCAAGCAGTCCCAGGTAAACTCAATCAGCTCATAAAAAGAAGGGACTTGGTGGGATGAGGGTAAGAATACAAAATAGGGAGTAAATATGATCAAAAGACTTTAAATACATGTATAAAATTATCAAAGAATAAAAATTTTTAACAAACATATGCAATATATCATCCATAAATAACTATGTTTTTTTTAAATGCTCTTATGAAAAGTTTTACTTTATACAGTACAACTTTCTTCTTAGTTCGGTACAAATTTACAATCTCCTTTTAGTTTATGATGTAGTATCTTGTAAAATTACTACAATCCCTCATAGCATATTTCATCTTATTTAATAATGGTCTCACAGTGTAGCTCCAGCTGTCCCCAAACTTGTTATCTCTTAGCTCAGCCTCCTCACTGCTGGGATTACAGGTGTGCATCACCATGCCTGGCAATATTCATTTTCAATATCTATAAAATATTACATTAATTAAGCTGTCATATTTATGTAATTCACTATTCAATATTGTATATTAAAACAAAATGCTATTGTTGCAATCTTAATGCACTTAACCTTCTGCATTTAGGACTCATAAAGATAGTCTTATAACTTACTTAAAATTCAAGTCAACAGTTATATATCTGATTACTATTCAGCATTTGCTGATCATTAAAATGATCTAATTGATCTCTAAAATATTAACATGCCATCTAATATCAATTAAACTTCTTTAAATACTTTAACTTCCTCCTCTTCTTTGTCCTTTACTCTTGGCTTTTTCCCCTCACCCTTTCCTTCCTCCTTTAACCAAAGTTTCCATCAGTCTGCTTAAGGCCCACTTTGTACTTCTCCCAGCATAGCTATACTTATTTACATATTCCTAAACCAATCTAATTCTGAGGCATGCCTCTAGCATATAACGTCATCAGTAAAAATTCTACCAAACTGAGAAAAGTTTAAAACAAAATATTATTTAAAATAACCTTGATTATAGCTGACTTTCATACCAAGGTGAAATAACAAATAACTAGAATCTTTTCAATTTAATTTCTCTTTACTGCTATAAAACTTTTGCTTTTAGTAATTACAAAAGAAATGTCATTTTTCTTTAAAATTTTCACATCTCGGTTTTTAAATGAAAACTAAAACTCAAATATTTAACTTTGTAGTAGTTTCAGAATGAAACATCTGACAACTCAAGACAAGGTAAAAAGTAAATGCTCAAAGAAAAAGTATTAAGGTCTGTCTTAACCAACACAAGAAATGACGACTCCTGGAAAGCCCAAGCAGAACGAACTCTTGTTTCTATGACACTCCCAGGCTACTCCTAATGAACTTACGTTACAGATGGATCCACTTGTTTGTAAGCATGGGCAGCACAGGAGCCGCAGTACGTATATCCTGCATGGCTACAAACAAAACAGTTTTGATTGAATCTCCATGTTCACAATCAAGGTAGTCCAAAGAAAAGAAAACTTACAGAAAGAAATGTAAAAACTGTGATACATATAACAGAATTGAGCATATAAGTTAAAAAGTAATGTAGTTAATGTTGCATCTTCTAGAAGGTAATAGAAAACATAATTGTTTCATACTATATTCCAATTACAAACCTCCAAAATATTTTTAGGTGTCAGTTATGCAGTTCAGTGATCGAGCACCTGCTTAACATGTTTAAAGTCTTAAGTTTAATCCCCAGCACCAATTTGGGGTGGGATGAAGGATGACCAAGAGATAGTTTGGTTTCGGGTGGGAATGACAGTAACATTGGGAGATATTCAAGGCTTATTTTAAGTTTCTAATTTTTGATTATTCCTCTGTAGTGAAATTAGCAGACAGGGCCAAAACAAATAAATATCTCTGCCTTTAGCAGTAAAGAAACTGAGTTGTCTTCTGTGTGTTATGCCTCTCATTTTCTCTTCCTTATCTCTTTTTACCCTCCAGCTTCACATTCAGTCAATTCTCTTATTACCTACAGAACAGTTTTGTTCTCTGATCATCTCTCTTGAATCATTCCTGCTACATGAGTATAGACTCACTTATTTTACACTATCTAAAGGGCAAGAAACATGGCAAACATAGCTCTGGCAGGTCTTAACCCTTCTTCCCTGTTCCCTCTGCCTTGAGAAAAAAACTGTTAAGTTACATTCCTAAAGCTAGCCACCAAGGTCTAGTCCCTTATTTGGCCACTCCCTCTTCCTGAGGCTGACTACCAAGGTCCAGCTATCAAAGTACTAAAGTTCAGCAATCAAAATCCCCCTTTGGGTCACCTTAATTAACATGCCCAATTAAAACTGAACACCTCATCTTAACACCAGGTTCTCCCTTGTACCTTTATAAACCAGCATTTGCCTTTGGGCCACATCTGTCTCCTCTCTATCCAGAGGAGTCCTTTGTTTCCCTACTCCACCCCCTCCCCAGGCAAATACCCCTTCTTCTTTCTCCTTATTCCCTTCCCCTTTTCCCTTTTTCTCTGTCACATGTCTTTGTCTCTTACTCCCTGCCCTTTGTTCTTCTGGAGCAAATAAAACTCCTTTGTGCTGAGAACTTGGTCTTGGGGTGTCCTGAGCCAATACCAGTCACTTTCAGGTACATCACTGTAGAGAGTATACTGCCCATAGGGTAAATATTTTAACAACTGACTCTGAAGGAAATGAAAACTGCAATTCATATGCACATAAGCTTTTATACAATGTTACTGAGATAAAATATAAATACAGGGACTGGAGAGATGACTCAGTGGTTAAGGGCACTGACTGTTCTTCCGGAGGACCTGGGTTCAATTCCCAGCACCCACATGGCAGCTCACAACTGTCTGTAACTCCAGTTCCAGGGGATCTGATACCTTCACACCAATACACATAAAATGAATCTAAAAATTATACACACACACATACCAACTTATTGTAATATTGAGTTGGAAGTGTCACCCCAGCCCCTGGCCTGGGAATTGCCAAGTACTTGGACTCCAACTCCCAGCCTGCCAAGCGCTGACCCCTCTCCAGGGAGGGTCAGGACCACTTCCACAGGGTATTTAAGCTCTTGCCTGGAAAAAGGAACTCGTGGTTTCGGGTTTTACGTATGCTCTCCCTCTGTCTCTGTCTCTCCTCCACATTCATTAAATGTGGGCATTTCTGATTCGGTCTAATCTGGTTTGGAGTTCTTTGCACCATCAGAGAGGCTCAGTTAGGAAATATTTCTCCACTTTATAAATAATAATAAAAATATGTAATACTTCATCATAAATTCCATATAGCCTATTGTTCATATGTTCTATGATACTATTTGCTGAGCTCCTATAAACAAACTATGACTGTAATAATAAAGAACGGAGGACTGGGTGTGATGACACATGCTGTGGATCCAAGCACTACAAAAACAGAGGCAAGCAGATTTTGAGTCCCAGGGTATCCAGGACTACACAGTAAGATCCTGCCTCAAACCAAAACAAACAAAAAGAATGGAACAAATCCAACAGTCCCACATCTGGTGATTTATATAAAAGATGTGAAACCATATATCACAAGACATGTCTTTAAATCCATTTTCACTATTGACAAAACCAAATGAAGCTACAGAATCAACTTAAGTGTCAGTCAATAGATGAATCTATAAAGAAAACAATACACATATATATTCTATTTAAAGAAGTCACAAGGACCAGGGAGATGGCTCGGTGGGAAAGCTCATGTGTCAAACTGTAAGGACTTGAATCCCAATCCCCAGAATCTGTGCAAATGCAGACCCAGAGGCACACATAATTCCAGTAGTCCTCAAGCAAGCTTGGAGGTGGATACAGGAGAATCCCCAGGAGCTCCAGAACCAGTTGCTCAAGTGTAAGCAGCAGCAAAAAAGAGACTCTGTCTCAAACAGGCAGAGGAGAAGACCAACCCCATCAAATCATCTGGTAGGTATGTCCGTGAGGTAGTTACTTTGTTAATGGCTGGCATGAGACAGTCCTCCCATACTTGTGTAAGAAAGCAAGCAGGTAAGCAGCAGTCATGATCTTTACACTTCAGCCCCTGCCTTGAGTTCCTGCCCTGACTTAGTTAGCTCAGTAATGGATTTTGATCTAAAAATACAAGACAAAATAAACCTTTTCCTCCCCAAATTGCTTTTAGTTTTTGTTTTTAGTTTTATCATAGCAACAGAAAAAAACAAATTAGGATATCATCCCACAAAAAACATGGATTCTTCTAAATCCACAGAACTCACAGATTGCAGAAGCATAAGTATGGGGAAATAGTAACAAGGTTACCAAGGGTACTGATGCCTCAACCAAAGAATTTTCATGAATAGCAACAGTCGAATACTTTGTGTTTCAAGTTCATTTAAGGCTAGATATTAAATATTATCACTACAGATGTCAAATGTTTCAAGTGTATTGACTGGCTTGGTCATCTCATGTTGCATTCAAAACTGTAACAACATCACTCTGCATCCCATCCAAAACTGTATCATTTGTCAACTTCAAACTTGGAAGTAAGAGGAACAATGAAGACACAGGCATGAAGTTCAATTGTTATGAACAATTTTACCAATTTTGATGATCAGATAATAGTTTCCCCGTACTAAAAAAAAAACTACCCTGGGGGCTAGAAATGTGGTTTGGTGGTTAACAGAGTTTGTTGTTCTTCCAAAGGATTAGAGTCTGGTTCCTAGCACCCATATGTTGGCTATAACTAAATGTACCTACAGTTACGGGGAGTCCCATACCTTTTCTGACCTCCGAGAACATGGGTTTGATTTCAGTAACACATTCTTTAAAAAAGAAATAAATAAAAAATGTGTATAAAGAGGTATTAATTAACATTGTATAAAGTGAAGCTCAAGAAATTAATAAACTTGCACGCTACAGCTTTTTAAGTGGTAGAGTCTGACATCATAAATGTAGTATTTTACAAAGTATTTGGCACTTAAAATGCTTATCGACACCATCCAAACATTAATCTAGGTTATTGGGGGAGGGAGAGCACATAAATGTCCAAGCACATGTGGAGGCCAAAAGTTAAGTGTCTACCTCAATCATTCCCAATTTTTTTGTAAATATGTATTTGCTCATTTTATTTTATATGTATATGTGCCTACTTGAGTGTGTACAGATACTCACAAAGCCCATGAAAGGGTGCTGAATCCCATGGAACTGAAGTCAGAGGCAAACTTAAGCTGCCCAACACAGGTGCTGAGAACCAAACAGACCTCTCTCCAAGAAAAGAAAGCAACATGGAGCCATCTCTCCAGCCCAATATTTGGTTTTTAACTTTTAGTTCAATACACATTCATTTTTATCAATAATAAAAATGCTAAAGATTTGGCAAAAGAACTCTAAAACTTACGGTGCAATAATGGCTCTAGCAGGTCTTTTTGTAGACTGTACTTGTGAAAGCCAACCTTCTAACTGGGCATTTAGCTGAGGTCCTATGAAAAGACAAATGGAAAAAAAGAGTCAGCAAAGCAATGTATTACAGACAACCACACATGTTGCAGCGTCCTCACTGAACCTCCATAGTACTAAAATAACTTACTGGACAATAGAATCATCAGTCTGAATGTTTCAAGTTTCAATTTAATAAGTCGTAGGTTTGCTACCAAACAATATGATAGGGCTGAATATTGACAAAGTCAAATTTTGTTTTTATCCATTTACTTCTTAGAAGCATCTTCATACAGATCAATAATTTACAATTTGAGGTGACATTTAAACAAAATGCAACAGGGAGTAGAATATTCTTAAGTAAATGAAAAAAGTGTAATTAAGTGAATTTGTTTTTTCACAGCACAAACCCTGACTTTACTTGATCACTAAAATGATATCTATGTAGTTGAAAACTCCCACACTCAATGATCCACCCCATCCATTCCACCCTCTTACTCCCCTATCAATAACTCCATCACCTCAAAAAGTTCAATTTCCAACATTTCACTCTCTTTACTTCCTATCTTTCCAGTTTACTACTCTAGGAATCCACTGACTTCAACAGATCAAGATTTATTCTACATCCTTCATCCTCTCTTTCTTTACTTCTTGTCTTGTCCAAGGTGGAGCAGCCCATCACTATAATCATCCCCTTTTATATGGAAATATAAATAATTTAATATTAATGTATCAGTCAAAAGAAAGTCTTTAAAGTCAACTTCACTTAACACAGTATCTCTGTGAGTTTGAGGTCAGCCTGGTCTACAAAGTGAGTACCAGGATAGGCTTCAAAGCTACCTAGAGAAACCCTGTCTTGAAAAACAAAAACAAGGGCTGGAGAGATGGCTCAGTGGTTAAGAGCATTGACTGCTCTTCCAGAGGACCCGGGTTCAATTCCCAGCACCCACATGGCAGCTCACAACTGTCTGAAAATCCAATTCTGGGGGATATGACACCTTCACACCAATGCACATAAAATAAAGTTAAATAAACCATAAAAAATATTTAAAAAAAAGAAAAACAAAAACAAGCACAGCGAGAGAGAGAGAGAGAGAGAGAGAGAGAGAGAGAGCAGTGGTGGAATGTGCTCCTGCTGCAAGCTGGAGGTGGAGACAGAAGCATTCTCTCCTTTTTTCAACAAACTGCCCTCACTCCTACCAAAAGCCATACACACTGATTCCCATTATGATTTTCTTACTCAAAAATTCTGCTCTCACAATTGTTTCTAATCTCCTGCATCAACCTTGTCCTTTTTGGACTTGACTCTCACCACTAAAATCTAAGCATACCACTGATTAATTTTTTCTTCTACTATATCCCATTTCTCTGTGCCATTCTTCAGCAACTATGAATGGATATCCTTATTTCCTTCCCACTGTTTATTTTAAGTGTTTTTTCTTATTAAATAGATTCATTTTCTTCAAGGTGTGTTTCGTTTGTACATATGTATGTGTATACCAGATATATGTTTGAGGCCCACAGAAGTGAGAAGAAGGCATGTATCAAACGAAGGCCCTCTGCAAGAACAAGTGCTGTTAACCTCTGAATAATCGCTCCAGCCTCTTTTTAAACTTTTAAGACCAGTCTTGCATTTGCTAGATCTGTATTCTAGATCAGGCAATAGCAAAGAGAATAACTACCATCTGTCTTTAAAAGGTGAATCAATTTCAACACCAACCCTATTATACAGTATTATACTGCTATTTTAGAATATCTTGCATTAAGATTTTTTAGATGGACCAGGCAGTGGTAGTGCATGCCCTTAACCCAGCACTTGGGAGGCAGAAACAGGCAGATCTCTGTGAGTTTGAGGTCAGCCTGGTCTACAGAAGAAGTTCCAGGACAGGCTCCAAAGCTACAGAGAAACCCTGTCTTGAAGAAAAAGGAAATGAAGGGGGGGGGAGGTTTTTAAATGGTCTAACATTAAACCAAGCAAATTAACCAGACACGGTTGGTTTTCCTTTTACAGAATCCTAATTCTTCTTCCTGAAATAATCCAGAGATGATTCACACACCAGAATCACCTGACTTGCTCACTTCAGAAAAAAATCTGTCAGTGTTGCCAGAGTTAAGTCAGCATGACCTCTGGGGATAGTGCTAAAAGATGCTAACAAGCTCTCCAGGTGACTCACACACTGAACTGTGAAGCATTCTGCCAACAAAGAGTTTATTTACACATGCTATAATGATTTCATCTAAAATGTCTGCAAGGTTTATGATTTTTCATTGTAAATCATAAATTAGATATTTAAATTAAAAATAAATGAGCATATCAAATTTGCCTCCAAACTACATTGAAGTCTAAAGTGAAGTGACCTACACTATTTCTCTCAAGATTTACATATTCACTTTTTTTTTCTTTCTTTCTGTGACAGACTCTCACTATATAGCCCTAGCTGACCTATTTTTAAAAAACTTAAGTAAAATAACAATTAATAATAATAGGGGGAGGAGAAGTAAGAAGAGTGGACAATGGAACTTGGTCCAGGAATGGAGTCGTATAAAAATTCTGAGTGTGAGAACACGCCACGAAAACAAGAGTCTTATGGCCTCAGTTTCTTCAAAACACGGAATTGTTCTTGGAATGTGTCTTTGTGCTCCTCCCAGGTGTGGCAGGTAGGAATGAGCTGACTTCAGTTACTCATTATTGCTTGCAGCTGTTTAAACTCTCCTTCATAGGAAAACACGTGTCATCACCACAGCTTGTCCTTAAAATTGTATACAGTTTTAACGCTTGAGAACTTTACTCTGATTTTTTTTTCCTTAACCTCAGAGTATAAATTGTCTGGTGCTCTGAGTAAAGTTGGCTATTGCGTGAAACTTCAGTCTGCCTCATTTATCGGCTCCATTCTCCCAGGTCCCATGGCACCTAGAGTGCTGACAAAGACTAGTTATAAACAATGATGTTGCAGACATGAACCATTCAAAGTTTATTCTAAAATGAAGACTTTGGGACTGGAGAGATGGCTCAATGGTTAAGACCACTGGCTGCTCTTCCAGAGGGCCTCGGTTTAGCTCCCAACACCCACATAGAAGCTAAAAAACTGTCGTGTAATATCAGCCCCAAGGGATCCAACATCTCTTCGGGTTTCCATGGCACTGCACTCACATGACATAAATAAAGGCAAAATGGCAATACACATAAAAAAATTTAGAAAATAAAGAAAAAAATGGCAGCAAGGTGGTGGTGGTACAGGCCTTTAATTCCAACACTCAGGGGCCAGAGGCAGGTGGATTTCTGTGCATTCAAAGCCAGTCTGATCTACAGAACGAGTTCCAGGACAACCAGGACTGTTACATAAAGAAACCCTTTCTCAAAAAAACAAAAACGAATAAAATAAAGCAAAATAGAGACCGATTTGAGACAAAAAAAATCATAGTACATAATTCTAGATGATGTTCAAGTGGTAAAAAGTAAGACTCTGGGGCAGGAAAAGGAGTTGAGAATGAGTCAGTCATAGATTTAAGAGTCAAGAGAAGAATTATGGGGTGGATGGACAGATGATGGCAAAATAAATGTTAAAAGAGACCAAGAAGCTGTGCACTGTAGCATATGTCTGCAATCCTAGCACAAAAAGACCAAGAAGAATTATGGATTCAAGGCCAGCTTAGAACACACAAAGTGACCCTGCATCAGAAAGGAAGGGAAGGAAGGGGGTGGGGGGACCAAAGTATGTAATAAGATCGACAACTGGGCACAGAACCAAGAAGATATACCAATGAGGGAGGGGGAAATGATTTAGAAGACTTGGGCAGAAGAAAGTAGGTCCAGAAGTTCTCAAAGTCTTATAAAATTAGCATATAAAAAAAGGAAAAAAAAAACAAGTAGGCGAAGAAACAAGCTGGAAACCAGCATCAGACAGAGGATGGCTAAAATTGCCCAATGATACATACAGATGAGAGGCACTCCAGTGTGTCCTAGGATGACCTTGACACATCCTTGAGTAGACAGTAGTGATACATACACATGAAGTTGTATACAAAGCCACAGGTAACAGCATGCACAGGAAAGCCTGCCCTATGCTAATGAGCCAAAAGCCCTGGGTAAGCTAATATTAAAACACCAACTCTTTGTACTCTGGCGCCCTTTGAGCTGCTGAAATCTATCCTTGATTTGGCACACTTCCTCCCTCATAATAGTGTAATATATCCTGTTTCAGCTACAAATATATGCTTGTGCTCTATTTCTTCTTCAGGAACAAAAGAACCTGGAATTCCTCTAGAAATGTGTATCTGGATTATCAGCTGATATTTAAAAAAGCAGCACTTCAAAAGATTAAAAAAAAAAGTACAAGCAAGGCAAAAATAAGAGAACTTCAAAAACATTAAAAGCATCCAAAACTCTATAATGAACAACAACACAGCCAGGATGACCCAAAAAAAAAAATGCTCATCAAGTACCCTTGCAGTGACTACTTTTAGGGATTAAAAGCTCTGTGTGCAAGTAGTTATAGACAAATGAGTTTACAGAAAATAGAAAACGATGAAAACTCCAACAAGGAACTGAAAGCAGTTCTTCACCATATCTTAAGATGTAAACTGATGACTGCAACACTTCAGGTGGGATAGATTAACTTTATGAGCATAAAATTGGGCATAAGCAATCACATTTTCATACCTCATAGCAAAGAAAGCGATCTATAAATATCACATAAAACCAGCATTCTGAGATTTAATGTTTCTAAAAATGTATCCATATAGACAGCAAATAACCTGAATCTAAAACTGCAATTTTTTTTACTAACATGATTGCCTTTCAAAAAAGTTAAGCACTTCTGTGATTAAAAGTGAAATCAGGGCTAGAAAGATGGTTCAACTGTTAAGAGGACCTGTTGTTCTTGCAGAGGACCTGAGTTTGGTTCCTAGAACCCACATAGTGGTTTACAACCTCTATAACTCCAGTTCCAGGGAATCTGATGCCCTCTGCTGAGCTCTGTAGGCATCAAGCTCACAAACGGAACATATACATATCTGCAGACAAAACACTCACACATAAAATAAAAATGAATAAATCTTATTTTAAAAGCAATGTTAAAGCCGGGCAGTGGTGGTGCATGCCTTTAATCCCAGCACTTGGTAGGCAGAGGCAGGAGGATCTCTATGAGTCTAGACGAGGCCAACCTGGTCTACAAGAGCTAGTTCCAGGACAGGCTCCAAAGCTACAGAGAAACCCTGTCTCAAAAAACAACAACAACAACAACAACAAAAAAGCAATGTTAACTATACAATATAGTTTTTATAGTCTATCTAGGAACAGCAAACACTTGGAAAATAATTTTTTTAAAACTTATCTAAATATCCTCAAATAATACAATTTTTAATTTTTTTGTATGTGTAATATGGGGATGGGTACATGTGCCACAAGGTGTATCTGGAGGTTAAAAGGACAACTTTGTGAAGTTGGCTTTCTCCTTCCATCTTGATGCGTTCCAAGGATTGAACTCAGGTTACCAAGCTTATGCAGAAAGTGACTTTACTTGCTAAGTCATCTCATGAGTTCCAAAATATTAAAATTTTAAAGATAAATTTTAGATATAATTATCTTCATCACTACACTTAAGGGGTGGGTAGGGATCACTTAATAAAATTTAACATCCATTCCTATTCAAAATTCTTTGAAGCGAAGGGAATGGCCTAAAGAAGGTAAACACATCTATGACAAATCTATGGCTATGTATTTAACAGTGAAAACCTAAATTTTATTATCCTAACATCAAACAAGGATGTCTACTCTCAACACTTCATTTATTAATTTGTAAGTAAATGGATCTTGGATCTATGTTTAGAGATTTTTTTAAAAAGTGCATTTTTGAATGATAAGCAGTTTCTCTAATTTTCTCTACATATTCACATTATGTATTACAGACTAACAATCCCATAGTTAGCTTTACAGAACTCAAGCCAGTATTTCACGCTAAGGAGAGTATAATTTAAAACACTAGCATTTAGTTTTAGTAGCACAGTTTCCATCTTTAGATGTCAAAGCAACATGTAAACATATTAATTATGACCTTTCTAAACTATCCCGTCTACTATTAACAGAATACAAGTATGAACATGATTCTACTACACCAAGATTAGACAGAGTATAAAATTAAATTGTGAAACTCCATAATTAAACACTATTTTGTATGACGTTCTGGCAGAGACCTAGCTTTCCCTGAGTACTGGGCAGTTAGTAATACAAACACTTTTTTAAAAAAAAAAAAACACTTAAAATCACTACTAGTAGGACTAGAGATGGCTCAATTGTTATGAGAACTTGTTTGCTCTTTCAGAGGACTGAGGCAAAACACCCATACACATCAAATAAAATAAACCTAAAAATAAAAATCATTAGTATTAATGCTAAGTTCTTTATCTTCACAGTTAATACAAGACTTTCTGATGTTTATTTTCCTGCAAATAAACAAGGACACTAGGGCAGCTGCTGGACTCTCCCTTGCTGCCCTGGCTGCCTTGAAAAAAAGACTATCAGCCTAACAGTCAGCTGGACTACTCTTTTGCCAGGACCAGCCATCCTGAACACGCTCCATGGATACCTTGAGACAGCTATGAAAAGACTGCAGCTGACTGCCTGGCTCCTGAAGGCACAGCCCCCAGACAGAACTGTGTGAAACAGTTTGCACCAATTTTTTTCCTTTCACAATCATGAATGAAATCTAGATGACCTTGAAATCATTTCCACATTGGCCAGAGGGGAAGCACTTTCCCCTCACAAAAGGACTACAAGAGGCAAGCCATGATTGGTCCAACTCAATGACTATGGTGGGTACTAAAAGATAATGCTAAAAATTAGCTCCAACAATTGGTCCAAACACCCATTCTGAGGCTAGATAAGGCTGGTCAGGTGAGTGAGCTAGCTAGGAGTCAGGCTCCTGTGCAGCTTCCCCTGAAATTGAAGCACTGGTTTCAATAAAATGCTTCTCTAAGGGGTCTTTTCTTGTCTACTTTCAGAAGTGTGGCTCAACTAGTCACAAAGAGGGAGGTGGGAGAGGGAAAAAAGCAGCAGCAGCAGCAGCAGGACAGCAGAGAGCAGCAGTAAGTGAATGGCAGAAGCACCAGAATGGCAGTGGTGGTGACAACTGAAAGCCTGACAGATGAAGAGGCTTAAACAGCTGAAGAAGCAACCGTAGTCGGGCATAGAGGCAGTCCCGGTGGTGTGTTCTTGCCTCCAGTATCCCAGCTTCTGAGTAGTTCTCTCCCAAACAAGCCCCTTCGCCCCCACACCCTAGTTTATAAGCAAACTACTCCCAAAAAGTCCAGCTTGCATCAGAGTTGGGGGAGGGGGAAATAGACAACTGAAGAAGCAACTAAACAGTTGAAATGGGCAGGAAAGGAAGAAGAGAGTGCAGAGACACAAGAGGAAGTGAAGCATAAGGATAAAAGGTGTGTGAAACTAAGAGATCCTACAGGTCACCACATTTTCAGTTTTAGGTCTTCATAGCCCAGGCTGAGGATGTACCAACAACCACTGAAGGGTTACGGCCTACACAGGGACTGTAACATTTATAGGGCTAAGAATTCGAATCCCCCAAGACTGCATGAGGACTACAACCCTACAGGGTGCCTCTTGCTGCTGCTTCTGCTTCCTTACTGCCACAGCTTGTAGATGCAAGACACCAATGCAAACAACAGCTGCTCAGAGAACAGCATTTGAAGAACTTCCTTTGCCTGCACACAACTTCTATCTGGGAAGAGCAAAATACTTCTCAGCCAGCTGACTGGTGTCAGGATTTCATTACGAAAAGGAAGACTGGTGGCATAGACAACTTTGCTGCTCAGAATATACAAAACTGTGGGTTCAAGTCCCCAGCACCACAAAATTAAACAATTAGGTAACAAGGGCCATCTTAACAAAGTAGCATGACAGCACAAACTTGTAAGCTTTGGGACTTGGGAGCTGACAAACAAAGAGTGCCCCAAATTCAAGGCCAGCTTAAAGTATATAATGAGATGAAGGCTGGCCCAAGGCACAGCAAGACTACAAAAGAGGAGGGGGAGGGAGCTGTTAAAATCTTCAACTTAAAGGGCTGGAGAGCTATCTGTCTTGGTGGTTAAGAATGCTTGCTGTTTCTGCAGAGGACCAGAGCTGGGTTCTCAGCACCCTGGTTTATAACCATCAAAAACTCAAACAAGCTATAGGGGACCAAGCACCCTCTTCTGGCCTCCACAAGCCACAGTATTCACATGCAAATACTCTCATACGGACATGTACTTCTTTAAGTAATTTTTAAAATCTTCAGTTTAAACTTCAATAACTATCACTCAGAAAAATTCAGAAAAGGATCAATTTTTTAATTGTATTAGATAAAAAAGTAGGCTAAACAAATACTACAAACAAGGCATCAAATACAAAAACAAGGATAGTATTTTTTTTCAACTAATTTAGATAGATGTGACATTCAAGAATGCTAAAAGCACAACAAGGATGAAACTGCTAAGTGAGAGTAAGGCAGACTGCAAAGGCACAGAAACAGAAGGCAAACACAAGGTCACCTGGGGGCTGATGCAATTCAAAAACTACCCAAAAGTACCCAGCACCAGGCCAACAGAGATGACTAGCCTGGCAAGACTGCCACTACACCACGAACCTGATACCATGGCATATCTGGAAAACTTCACAGAAGGAAAGATATGAGGGTAACCCCTATTCTTGGGAAAATCCCTATCCTTTCCTAGAATTCAACACACCCCCTTCTCATTAACTCTAAGTAAATACCCAACCCATTTAAGTCCGTCTGTAATGAGCTATACCAAATCCCAACTCTCCAGAGTCAAGGTATCTCACCAGCAAAAAAAAAAAAAAAAACAAAAATTTCAGCACAATTAACAAATGCTTAAGGCCTTTCTCCCTTTTCAGCTACAAAACTTCAATTTTTTAGTAATCTCACCAAATATCCAACTTACAGACAAAGGACTATATATACAAACCCCTGTGTTTCCCGTGTGGCTTCTGGTTTCCCCTTATAACTTCATTTCATAGCATCTCCAGAGCCACCTTTTAAGCTTGTTTTGAAAAGGAAAAGAAAGCCAGTGAGATGGCTCAGTAGGAAAAGGTGCTTGTCACCAAGCCTGACAGCCTGAATCTAATCCTCAGGACCCATACCCATTTGGTTAAAAAGAGAATCAACTCCTACGAGATGTCCTCAGATCTCCAAATACACACCAGGGCATGTATGCACCCACACACATACACACAAATAAATAAATATAATTTTAAAGAGGAGGTGGGGAACAGATTATCATTTTTCTCCACTGAAGTTGGGCCAAGGTAAGAGAACACATTACCAGTTAGGCCCAGAGTGTGATCAAAATTGACCAGTCTCAGGACTGGAAAGATGGCTCAGTGGTTTAAAGCATTTGCTGTTCTTGCGGAGGGCCGGGATTCAGTTCCCAGCACCCATATCAGGTGGCTCACAGCCATTTGTAAATCCAGTTCCAGGGAATCCAATGACCTCCTCTGACCTGTGTAGGAACTGCACACATGTGATAAACTTACATACATGCAAGCAAAATACTCATATACAACATTTTATGATTTAAGAAACAAAAAACTAACTAATCTCAATAAAGACTACTTCAGTCGCCATCCAGTTCCTACCTAAGACCCTTCAAAGGCCAGCGGGTAGGGCAGCAAGTAGTATTCCTCTCTTGGAACCTCTCCCATTCTGATTTTTCTCCCCTTTCCTTAATAAATCTATTCTGCTCATTCCTTGTCCAAAGTCTTCTTGACCATGAAATAATGAATTTGGAAGCCACTGGCTCAGGGTAGACTGAGTGGCCACTGGTCACCTAGAACCCTTGCTCCCTAAGTTAAGCTCACCAAGAGCTAAGAAAGGCCTGCCATTCTTTAAAAATAAATAAACAAATAAAATAATTGGCTATGTCTTAACTTTCCACTCTTCTGTC
Organism: Ondatra zibethicus; assembly: GCA_004026605.1. NCBI lineage: Eukaryota > Metazoa > Chordata > Mammalia > Rodentia > Cricetidae > Ondatra > Ondatra zibethicus. The sequence continues at coordinate 201,042 of PVIU01000600.1, read as the reverse complement.
TTAGCAAGCAAAGCCACATTTAGTGTATCTTTCTTTCTGAGCACCTCTTTCTCCTTAACCATCGTACATGAGACCATTTCATAATATCTTTAATAAAATCCCAACTCTATTTCATTATACTGACTAGTCCTGAAATTCTTTTCAGCACTGAAGCCAAAATTCAGTTTTGTATAAACTAAGGTCCCAAAGGATTAAGGAACTCCTTGGGCTGCAAAGGGTTAACAGCATGGGTTAGGTCTCTGCCCTTGTGTTTAACAAATTAACAAAAACACATGATTTCCTCAAGGTCATGGAGCTAATAAATAACAACTATTCCAAGTCAAACAATGTCAGTGTGATTCTGAACTGTGGCACACCCACTACTAACAATGACCACAAGCAAGCGATTCAGGTTCTAGTCCTTGCCCACTAAGCAGATGGGTAGTTCTATGCTATAATTTATTAAGAGAATTGTTTAAGTTGATACTGGGAAGAGGGGAACATGTAGTAAAGTTCCACTAAGGGAAAACTAAGTCCTGCTGGCCAAAAGGATGAAATTTATCTAGCCTGAGTGGAGACCTAACATTCTAAGCTACTGAAAATATAAGTGATAATCCAACGAGGCCATCAATCATCTGGCCAAGGAACCAGCCTTCAAGGTGGGGCCACCCCTAAGAAGGTAGACTCACTTTAAACCCTGATAAAAATGATAGGTATAATAATTATTCTTTTAATGAAATATTGTACTTTCCTTTCCAGAATTCTTGCCCTGCCTAGTACAGTGCCTGCAAGGAGCCAAGAGGCTTGGCTGGGTTTGCCTATCTTTCTCAAGAGAAACATTCAACTCTTCCTTTTTCTTCTGTCTTCAGTATTTTTTTTTTAATTTTTATTAGTTCCTTGACAATTTGTACAATGTGTCTGGATCATATTCACCCCCTCTCCTACAACTCTTGAGATCTATCTCCCTTCCCCATCCCCACAACTCTGTGGCTGTGTGTGTGCTGCCTCCACGTATGTATGTGGACCATGTTTTTCTACTGCCTACCAGAAGATGTCTGGTCCCCTAGAAATGGAGTTACAGACAGCTGTGAGCCATCATACAGGTCCTAGAACCAAACCTCAGCCCTCTGCAAGAACATCGGGTGCTCACAACTGCTGAGCCATCTTTCCAGACCACACTTTCTCTCTTTTGGATGATGGCCAGACCCCTAGCATGCTTTTTTCCTGTCCTTTGGGCTTTCTATTTCTCTAAAGCTTCCTTCCCACCATGTGACTGATCTCCATAAGAGCCTAAGTCAGAGGCTAGAAAGGCTAGAGCCTTTCCCTTCTCTGCCCCAGTCTCCTCTTGAAGACAGCTATAGAGATTTACAGCTTGCCACCCTGGTATTTCTCTTTTAAAACTCTTATTAAAAACTGTCCTTAAATGGAACTAGAAAGCATTATTTTGAGTGAGGTAACCCAGACACAGAAAGACAATTATCACATGTACTCACTCATAGGTGGTTTTTAAACATAGGGCAAAGAAAACCAGCCTACAAACCACAATCCCAGAGAATTTAGACAACAATAGAGACACTAAGAGAGTCTTACATAGATCTAATCTACATGGGAAGTAGAAAATATAAAAAGACAAGATCTCCTGAGTAAATTGGGAGCATAGGGACCTTGGGGGAGGGTTAAAGGAGGGAGGGGAGTGGCAGGGAGGGGAGCAGAGAAAAATGTAGAGCTCAATAAGTATTATGGGGAAAAAAAGGAAAAAAATAAAACACTATAAACAACAAAAAAAACTGTCCTTAAGCTTCCATTTGAATCTATTTTAAAATTATTTTACTAGTGAAATTAAGACTCTGAAGATAGGATCCTGATTTCCCTGGTCTCATCTAGGAACCCAGATGGGGCTCTCGATACCTCTGGATCCCCTTTCACTCACTAGGAGTCTGCTTCTCTACTTGTAATTGCCACTTTGAATAAACTTCAGAGTTTCAAAATTTTCCTGCCTTTTAATTCAATGGAGAAAATGAACCTGGTCCTGCACCTCTAGACAGTACCAATATGAAAGTATAAGCATTATAATTTTGTGGGTACATTCATATCTTCTCTAGATAATCCCATGTCACTGTTACTAGGAGAGCTGCTTAGGGTGATCTAGTTGGATTTTTACCACATCCTAATCTTATTTATCTTAGAGACCAAAATGCCTATAGGCCATTTCTTTTTCACGTAGGTTTGTCTCAAGTGCTTAGACTAAAACGAATACCAACGAATACCAGAGTGACTGCCAGACCACCTCTAACTTCATTATAACTCCATCTCCATGCTAAACGATACAGCCACTCAACTGTCAGGACAGCTGACAACTGCCAGGGCAACCACCAGAAAAAAAGAGAAGAAAAAAGAGTTGGCACTTGTACCCCGGAAATTTTCCAACCATATCCAAAAAAAAAAAAAAAAAAGAATATTCCTGTCATTTATTAATCTATCCCATGTTGGGCGCCATTCTGTAACATGAGGGCCTGCTTGATGAGGTTTCTGTCCTGCCCAGTCCCCACAGCCGGTAGGTCCCAAAGAATTACACAGAAGTCTACATAAGTTATAAAACTGACTGGCCCATTAGCTCAGGCTTCTTATTAACTCTTATAACTTATATTAGCCCATTATTCTTATCTATGTTAGCCACATGGCTCAGTACCTTTTTCAGCAGGGCAGGTCACATCCTGCTTCTTCGGTGGTCTGGGCAGGACTCCGGAAAGAGCTTCCTTCTTCCCAGAATACTCCTGTTCTCATTGCCTCACCTCTCCTTTCTGTCTGGTTTTCCTGCCTATACTTCCTGCCTGGCTAATGGCCAATCAGCGTTTATTTAAATCATGATTGACAGAATACAGACAATTCTCCCGCACCAGGCACCTGTACCCCTGGAAATTTTCCAACCATTTCCAAAAAGAAAAAAAAAAGAATATTCCTGTCATTTATTAATCTATCCCTCCCCTTCATTTTTCACTCAGCATTTATAGCCTCTCGACCCCTAAGAGCAGAAAAACTGACTTGCAAAATTATCTACTTTATGGTCAAGAATAAAAAAGTCTACTTGCCTATGCAATTGGTGCCCAGTTATGTTACTGATTCCATAATTTTGAGAAGGGAATAAATGGGCTCAGTTTGAAAGCAAAACTGGTAACACATGCTTTTCTCAAGCTATAGTAGAAATTAAGAAATACCAACATGGCAGTAACAGAGTATACATTTTACAGAGCAGAAAAAACTGTTAAAGTGAGAAAAGAAGTAAAAATATCACTACTTAAGACAATCCAATAACTTTCATAAAAAATCTTTAAACATTCTGATATAAATCTTTGAAAATTATTGATTTCAAAGTGTTCTGTCATGAAAAGATACCAAAAGATATTTACTGACTTTCCAAATTATTTGAGATTTTGATTTTTTTCAAAGTAGTAAAACTCCTTACTGATTTTCAAAATTATTTGAGACCTTGATTTTTTCAAAAGCACTAAAAATCAGAGTTGCTTGAAAAAATGGTAGATCATGTACCTGTGACAGGGAATGTACAAAATGAGTCCAGTACATTTAACTGAAAGTGACATTTTATATAAACTTTGTCTAGGACACCCTGTATCCAGTATTTGATCAAATATTATTCAGAATCTATCTTTAAGGGTGTTTCTGAATGAGACTAACATTTAAATGCTCTTTCTAAAAAGTGAGTGACTGTCATCCAATTAGGTTTAAAAAGAACAGTGACTCTCAACCTGTAGGTTATACCCCCCTTTGGGGGTCAAATATCAGATATGCTGCATATCATATATTTATATTATGATTCATAAGAGTAGCAAAATTACAGTTATAAAGTGGCAACAAAATAATTTTATGGTTGGGGATCATAACATGAGGAATTGTATTAAAGGGTCACTGCATTAGGAAGGTGAAAATAGAACATAAACAAAATAGAACAAAAAAGTTGATCCTCCTCAAAGTAAAACAATTCCCTGGCATAAGACTTTTCCTGTCTTCACACTCAGCTCAGGCCATGGATCTTCCAGGCCTGAGTCTTTGATGGGCACTCCGGAGCTCTTCCATTCTCATGGGTTCTGACTCAGGCTAAAGCAACCACTGGCTATTATTCTGGGTATCCAGCTGGCTGACTACAGATCTTAAAAGTGGTCAGCCTTGGGGTCGGGCAGTGGTGGCTGTCAGCCTGGTCTACAGAGCAAGTTCCAGGACAGGCTCCAAAGCTACACAGAGAAACCCTGTCTTGAAAACCCCCCAAAAGAAAAAAATTTTCAGTCTCTTTATTTCAACTATTATCTACAGATAACTCTCTTCTATATAGAGCATTCTCTTTTCTCTCTCTCTCTCTCTTTCTCTCTCTCTCTCTCTCTCTCTCTCTCTCCCCACACCCACAACATTGACAGGCTTTGTTTCTCCTTTTTTTTTTTTACTTTTTTATTGTTTTTACTGAGCTAAATATGCATTTTCCCACTCCCCTCCCTCCCACCCCTCTTCTCCTATGCCTTTACCCATGACCCCCCATGCTCCCAATTTACTCAGGACATCTTGTCTTTTTCTCCTTCCTACTTAGAACCACGTATGTCTCTCTTAGGTTAGGGTCCTCTTTACTTTCTAGGTCCTCTGGGGGTGTAGACTGTAGACTGGTTTTTCTTTGCTTTATGTCTAAAAGTCACTTATGAGGAGTACATATTTGTCTTTCTGAGACTGGGTTACCTCACTCAATATGATTTTTTTCAAGATCTATTCCTTAGCCCTCAAATTTCAAGATGTCATTTTTTTAACTACTGTGTAATCCTCCATTGTGTAAATGTACCACATTTTCTTTATCCATTCTTCAGTTGAGGGGCAGGGAGGTAACAGGAGGAGGTTCCTACACCAGGCATCTAGCTTGTTTGCAGGTTCTGGCTATAACAAACAATGCTGCTATGACCATAGCTGAGCACTTGTCCTTGTGGTATTACTGAGCACTCTTTGGATATACACCCAAAAGTGGTATTGCTGGGTCTTGAGGTAGATTGTTTCCTAATTTTCTGAGAAATAGCCATACTGATTCCCAAAACAGCTGTACAAGTTTGCACTCCCACCAGCAATGGAAGAGTGTTCCCTTTACCCCACATCCTCTCCAACACAAGCTATCATCAGTGTTTTTTATCTTGGCCATTCTGACAGATATAAGATAAAATCTCAGAGTTGTTTTGATTTTCATTTCTCTGATGGGTAAGGGATGTTGAGTATTTCCTTAAGTGTCTTTCAGCCATTTGAGATTCCTCTGTTGAGAGTTCTCTATTTATGTCTGTACCCCATTTTTTACTGGATTATTTGTTCTTTTGATGTCAAGTTTCTTGAGTTCTTTAGTTCTCTGTCCGATGTGGAGTTGGTGAAGATCTTTTCCACTTTTTAGGCTGCCATTTTGTCTTGTTGACCGTGTCTCTTAAGAATATTGACTGAAGCCAAGCAGTGGTGGCACACACCTTTAATCCCAGCATTCAGGAGGCAGAGGCAGGCAGCTCTCTGTGAGTTTGAGGTCAGCCTAGTCATCATAGCAAGTTCCAGGACAGCCAGAGTTACATGAGACCCTATTAGAGAGATAGACGGAATTATTCAGACTCTATCAGTAAGGACATTTCTGGACAAGATTAACATTTAAATTGTTCTCTCTAAAGTAAGTGGCCCTCATCCAAATAGATCTAAATAAAACAAGGATGATCCTCTTCAAAGTACAAGTCTTACAGAGAAACAGACTGACAGAGAAATTAAAAACCTAAATAACAAAGCAAACAATTAAGTAAAAAGATAACATTCAGAAAAATCTTTAACTAGCTATACTTTCTTTCATCTATTTATTTATTTTGTAAAAGCAGCTCATGCCAGAGCATGCAAAGAAATTACAGCAATAAAAGTTTCAAAAAGTTTAAATATCAAACAAGTTGATGAGTTTATCATCCTATTTACATGTTTATGTATAATGTGATTTTAAATTAATGTTACAGATAATACAGTTTTCCTAACACTGCCTTTTCTCTGTATCAGAAGTTACTAGATCAATTAATCATCAGTTAATAAAACTATATTAGATATACAAACTTTCTGGCAATATTCCTAATTGCTAACATTTAACATGCAAGTTAGACTTACTGTTAAGTGAATGGGCAGGGTACCAAGCTATAGAAAGAGAATATCTCATGTATATACACAGGAACAGAAAAAAGTTAAAGCGACAAGGAATTTATTTCAGCTTCATGTATACCTATATTCCATGAATCTATAATGTGAATTACTTTTTATATTTTTAATATTAATAAATGTATAGGCAGTTGCAAAGTAGTTAAGAAGTGGTTCCATGTGCCCTTTACCCAGTTTCTCCAGTGACAACATCTTACTTAAGTACACAACATTAACAACAGAAAACTGACATTGGTTCAATGACTACAGGGACATTTCACCTGAGTAAGACAAAGGCCTCTTCTACCACAGACACTCCTTCAAGATGCCCCTTTAGGTCACACCTATTCTCCGTGCTCCCTTATTGCTAATACCTAACAACCAGTTCTGTTCTTAGACACTATAATTTTGTATCTGGAGAATATTCATAAGTAAACCCATAGAAAATACGAATTTTTTTTTTTTGGTTGCTGGGATAGGGTTTCTCTGTGTAGCCCTGTCTGTCTTGAACTCACAGAGATCCACCTGCCTTCCAAGTGCTGGGATTAAAAGTGTGAGCCAAAACTGCCCAGGTTCTATCTGTTTTTTGAGACAGGGTCTCTATTATGTAGCTCTGACTGTCTTGGAACTCACTCTGTAGAGCAGACTGGCCTCGAACTTACAGAGATCCGCCTGCCTATGCCTCTCAAGTACTGGGATTAAAGGCTCTGCCACCACCCCCACCCATATACTTTTTTAACAATTTAAATTTGCCTCCAAGTACAAATTAAAACATTTGCACCGGGCGATGGTGGCGCACACTTTTAATCCCAGGACTCGGGAGGCAGAGGCAGGCAGATCTCTGTGAGTTCAAGGCTAGCATGGTCTACAGAGTGAATTCCAGGACAGGCTCCAAAGCTACACAGAGAAACACCATCTCAAAATAACAATCAATAATACATTTGTCAATGCACAGTTTCTATATTCATCTAGAAACTCAAACAAAGAAAGCATCAATAAACATATGAAGCATCTATGGCAACAGAGTATGTCTTTTGGTATTACAGAGCCAAATATTAAACCACTGAACCTGGTGTTTATAATGCTGCATGCCAAGGCCCATAGTAACAGACACAGGTAGGATATCCATCAAGAAATATAATTTAAAAATTACATATATGGCTGGAAATGATGGCACCTGCCTTTAATCCTAGCACTTAGGAGGCAGAGGCAGGTGGATATCTGCAAGTTTAAGGTCATCCTGGTCAGCATAGTGCAGTCCAGGACAGCCAGAGCTATAGACTGAGATCCTCTCTCAAAAAAATAAAAATTACATGCATTATATGGATTTGGGTGTGGTAGCACATGCATAAATGTGTATTACTTAAATAAAGGCAAATATTTCTTAGACTATTCTTGCTGTAGCTAATTTTAATTAACTTTAACAAGCATTTTTCCTGAAATTAGTGCTCCATAACTGAGCACTGGGGAAAAGATAATGTAGCAAGAGAAAAAAAAGCACTCCCTCGCTCTATCTTCCCACCCCCACCCCACACACACACTCTAAAATGTAATTTTTAAAATGGAAAAAAAAATTTTGGTTTTTCAAGACAGGGTTTCTCAGTAGCTATCGAGCCAGTCCTGGAACTTGCTGTGTAGACCAGGCTCACCTCAAACTCACAGGCCTGTCTCTGCCCCCGAGTGCTGGGATTAAAGGCATGTACCATCACCGCCTGGCTTAAAATGAAAAAATTTTAACACTGGACATAGCGACACATGCCTTTAATCCTAGAAGCAAGTGGATCACTTTGAGTTTAAAGCCAGCCTGGTCTACATAATGAGTTCCAAGCCAATCAGCACTACATAGTAAAACCTATCTAAAAACAATAAAATTTTAAATGGAAAAAATTTAAATACAGGGTATAGGGAGATGGCCTAGCAGGTAAAATATGACTTTGCAAGTGCAAGGACCAGAGTCTGGATCCCCAGAAATGACATAAAAGTAAGACAGCTATGGTGGCCCACCTGTAATCTCAGAATGCAGGAGGGAGAGAAGAGAGAAGATTCGACAGAGCAGGCTGGCTAACTAGAAGAGCACAAACAGCAAGTTCCCAGTCCAGTGAGAGCCCCTGCTTCAATACATAAGGAAAAGAACAACTGAAAAAGACAATTCTGGGTCTCCATATGTGTACATATATTTACATGCGCACGCGTACACACACACACACACACACACGAATTTATCCTAGAAAAACACTAATGAACAGTACTAGTAAGCTAAATTTAAAAGCTTTCCAAATGGTCACAGTGGCACACTGTAGTCCCAGCTACTCAGGAGACAGAGCCAGGTCAAGTTCAAGAGCAGTTTGATCAACAACAGCCAGACCATGTGTGGTGATTTGAATGATATGTCCTCCGTAGTCTTAAACATGTAAATACTTGACCTCCAGTTGGTAGCATTGTCTGGTAGGTTTAGATATGGCCTTGACTGAGTAAGTATCTCACTGGGGGACAGGCTTCTTAGGGTTCCAAAAGCTATATGACAATCCCAGTTCACTCTCTCTGCTGCTTGCTTGCTGTTCACCATGTGAGCTCTCAGGTGCTGCAACAGTCACTGTGCCTGCCTGCTGCTGCCATGCTTCACCACCATGATGGTCATGGACTTTTATTCCTCTGGAACTGTGAATTCAAATAAACCCTTCCTTTTGTGAATTACCTTGGCCATGGTGTTTTATCACAGCAATAGAAAAGTAACCAATACACCATGTCTTTCAAAACAGAAACTGTAAGAATAAAATTGTTTACATACATTTCAAATTTAGAAAATATAATTCTAACAGATAAAGAACTTAATTTTCAAAAGAGAGGGCCATGTGTGGCAGAAGGATCAGGAGCACAAGATCAACCCTAACTATATAGAAGCTCAAAAAAAAAAAAGAATTTATCAAAACCAGTAAGATATTCAGAAAATTTTCTAAGTAAATATACAAAATTTCTAAAGACTCAACATTTGACTTTACTAGAATCTTAATTTGCCTTGATAATTTGCTTAGAAACATAAAATACAGCTTTTTCCTTCTGGAGTTATTTCTTGGGGATGGAGTGAAGACATAGATTCTCTGTGTAGCCCTAACTGTCTCTGCTATGCAGATCAGCTGGCCTCATCTCAGGGATTCACCTGTCTCAGCCTGCAGCTACACCAGGCTCCCTTTGGAGTTCCAATGTGTCATTTCACCATGAAAGAAAACACCAGCCTCTCTCACAAGAACTTATGCTTCAAGCTGTGCACAGCACTCAGAAAAGCCGTGGCAGGAAGTCACAAGATCAGCCTGGGCCACAGGATGAGACATACCTCAATCAATAATTTAACAAATACCCCACAAAACGGTGGTCTGAACCCTAAGAAGATTCGATTTTTAGGCTGCCAGCAGTCAATAGGATAGCTTCAGCGGGGGGGGG
>PVIU01000600.1:0-191339 GCA_004026605.1 Ondatra zibethicus | reverse complement strand
TTTTATGAAAATCACACAAGCTCACAATCCAAGTCCTAGAGAAGTCTGACTGATCCAACAGACCTGCTATTGGGCAGGGACAACCCTCAAGACAGCCTCCCTCCAGCAAGACCACTTTATTAGTGGAGTAGTTAGGGCTCCCCAGTTTCAACCACAGTTTCCGACAGACACCTGATATGCAACAGCTAAGGGCTCTATGTTTCTTCCTTCCCACAGTAACTATTACTTAAGGTAACCTAACTCTCTGATTTATAATCTAAACACTAAAGTATCTCACAGTATCTCCAAGTATCCAAATGTTAAAAGCAGTCATTTGACACATGTGATTTCTGGCAATGTTTAGCCTGAAAAAAAAATGAATGAAATTTATGCCCTGGCAATGCTGAAGCATGCATGGGCAGACCATATATGGTGATTCGGTTGAACTTGTCCATATTGTGTTTCATAGTCTAAGTTGATGAGGATGACTGACCAGGTCTCTTCCTCAAGAGGGCACCAGACCTCATTACAGATGGTTTTGAGCCACCATGTGGTTGCTAGTAATTGAACTCAGGGCCTTTGGAAGAGCAGGCAGTACTCTTAACCACTGAGCCATCTCAGAGGTCTACATCTGGATTGAAAGGCAGCAGGAAGAGAGACACTAGGCTTGGCTTGAGCACTTGAAACCCCAGATGCCCACCCCAGTGGCACACACCTCCTAGTGGTGTCACTCCTTAAGCATTCACTATCGTCTACGGGGGCCAGTCTTACTCAAATCACCACAGGTCTACAGCAACATTATCTGATTTATATTTAAGCTTTAAAAAATAATTTTATGAGACAAGTACAGCAAGAAAACATGATCTAATAATACATAAACTAAGAGTAACTCTGCTATCACATATAGACTCATCTAGTCAGATGAGTCACTATCATTCACGAAGCATTCTGTGAACTCCTGCTTTGTGCTCCAAGGGCTGAGAATACAAAATTCACAGTGGTGATGTCACCTTCTACTCTGAGCAGTAAATTTTTAAAAAATAATAACTACTCTCAATAAACCAGTTTTCTTTCTCGAGGCTCAAAGTAGTAGACAGACATCTAACTGTGCTGTGTACTACAACTATTTTTGAATTTTTTCTTCAAGAGCAATCTGGGTCTCACCTTTACATAATTCTCCTTCAATGGGTTTCTGATGATTCTTTACCACAAGAAGCTAGGAAATGCATCAAAATCAGGTGTGACATAAATTACTCTTCCCAGAGCCCCCTTGAGAATTATATCAAAATAAAGCCACTGTAATTAATGGAAGGGATATGTAGTAACTCGCACAGGGCATGCTGAGTGGGGAGGTATAGAGAGAGAGGAAATCTATAACCATGGGCTAGAGAGACAGCTCAGCAGTTAGGAACACTTACAGCTCTCCAAAAGGACCCAAGTTTGGATCCTACTATCAGCATCAGGCAGTTCACTAATACCTGTAACTCCAGCTCAGGAAAACCAACATATTCATGTGCATAGACCCACACATATACACATTATTACATTTTTAAAAATGTAAAGGAAGGAAGAACAGCTAGTAATCACTATAATGAAGAGCTCTAGTCAGGTGCAGTGGCGGAGCTGTAATTCCAGCACTTAGGAAGAGGCAGGCGAATCTCTGAGTTCAAGGCCAGCCTTCTCTTCCTAATGAATTCCACGACAGCAGAAACTATGTAGATACCCTGCCATGAAAATTATTAAACGAGTTCTAAAGTTCAAAGATGAACTGCTTGCCTTTGAATGGTTTCCAATGAGGAATGTCCCCCATAGGCTTGAATATATAAACACTTGGTCCCCTGGCTGATGGTGCTGTTTGGGGAGATTATGGGACCCTTAGAAGTTATAGCCGTCCTAGAGGACGCATGTCACTGAGGGTGGGATTTGAGAGTCTACAGTCTCACCCCACTTCTAGTTCTTTCTCTCTGCTTCATATCTAAGGTTAAAAGTGTGATCTTCTCCTGCTGCAATGTCAAACCCCAAACCCCACTATTATAACTTCTCCCTCTGGAATCATAAACTGAAACACCTTCTTTCATAAGCTGCTTTTGGTCATGGTGTTTTATGAGAGCCAACAAAAAGTAACTAATACATTTCATATGGACAAGGCCCTAGATCTAATCCTTAGCACTAAAGAAAGAAAATGTTGGGCATAATGACACATTTATGTAATCCCAGCATTCAAGAAGCTGAAGCAGGAGGATTACCAAGAGTTCAAGGCTCAAAGCCAGTCTGGATTACATAGCAAGACTTGTCTGGGGGCTGGAGATGGCTCAGTGGTTAAGAGTACTGACTGCTTTTCCAGAGGTCCTGAGTTCAATTCCCAGCAACCACATGGTGGCTCACAACCATCTGTAATGAGATCTGGTGCCCTCTTCTGGCCTGCAGCCATATATACACACACACACACACACACACACACACACACACACACACACACACACTGTATACACAATAAATAAACAAATTTTTTTTAAAAAGACTTGTCTGAAAATAAAAATAACGGGTTTGGGTTTTGTTTTGTCTTACTTTGCTTTGCTTGTTTGGCAATGATGGATTAACCCCACGTCTCATGCATGCTGGACTAGCACTCCACCACTGAAGCACATCCTAGCTTCTCTTCTTTTCTTTTATATAACTGCCATTGAAGAAGCTAGTTCTTTTATGGGGAGGTGGTGGAGAGGTTCAAGACAGGGTTTCTCTCTGTAACAGCTCTGACTCTGTAGACCAGGCGGCCTTGAACTCAGAGATCCACCTGCCTCTGCCTCCCAAATGCTGGGATTACAGGCATGCGCCACCACGTCCTAGCTCAAAGTAAGCATTTTTAAAGCCTGGAATTCTCAAAAGCACACTCTTCAGGATCCCCAAGACTCCTTTAGAAAGTACAACTTTCATAATTATAGAACAGGTCAAATTTTTCATAACACTGAAACACTGCTTGCTGCCTTCACTGGACTGGTATTTGCCCTTATGTTTCCTTGACAACCCCGGAGGCCATCTCAGCTTCAGATGTCCCATTAGCAGGTGCAGAACTGTAGTAGCACTCACTGCATCCTTCACCACCACGCCTTCAACTAACAGTTCATATACGAAATGCCCCAATAAAGCTCTAAGTATTACACAGTAGATCTCAATCGTTGGGTGCACAGCCTTTCATATTCTACACACTAGAATAGGAGATGGCTATGTCAAGGAAGGGCATGACTGAGCTGCAAGGGAACGAACCACTTACAAACGGAACACCATTTTTCTTGAGAGAAACTGACAAATGATGGTTACTTAATCTTGGGTATTTAGCAGACATTTCCTTGAAAATGAACAATAAACCTGTCATATCAAAGGAAAAGGTGACAATATTTATTGCTAAATTATACATTTCACGCTTTTGAATTTTGCAAATCTTGCTTCTACCACTATGGGTTTAACAACTTTCCAAGTCAAAAAATGTTCTGAAAAGAACAGTGATTTAAAGTGATTCTTTGATAAAGAACAATGAAATGTAAACAATTAGTAGATCTTATAACTCAAGGAATAAATATTTTCCAAATGACTAATGCATGGTGTTTAATGAAAATCCTGGATTAAAGATTAATTCAAAATAGACGGCACACAAAACTGATCTTAATAAAAACTAAATATTACAGTGTCACTACTGTGGCTTCAAATTCTATGCTGCAATTAATCCTTAAGTAACTACCCTTGGGGTACACCATCTTGACTCTGTTGACAGTTCCACATGTATATGAAATGTTGTATAATAATGTCAGTCAACAGGCTAATAATAGGATTTTTAAAGGGAAAACTACCATCTGTTGAGTTACAGGATGGCATCAAAAGACATGTCTAAGTATCTGAAACATCTTTAAAAACATTTTGCCTTTTCCAAACACTTAACTATATGGGGCCAGATACTACTGACATGGCTCAAGTAAAACAATGTATCACAAGAGTGGCAATACAGTAGGAGATACAGGAATCCAGCTATTTTCCATTAAACAACACATAAAAGACATTTGTGAAAATATAAATTAGGCTAAACTCCATTATTGTTTTCAAGATCATTATTTGCATTTAAAATATCATTTTAATTAACAGGTGTACTGTGATTTTTTTATAAAGTTTTTTAATTTATTTATTGTGTATACAACATTCTGCCTCCATGTATGCCCACACGCTAGAAGATGGTTGTGAGCCATCATGTGGTTGCTGGGAATTGAACTCACGGCCTCTGGAAGAGCGGCCAGTGCTCTTAACCACAGAGCCATCTCTCCAGCCCTGTCATTTTATTAAATGCATTAAAAGCAAATATCTTTGCTGGGTGATGGTGGCACACATCTTTCATCCCAGCACTCCCAAGGCAGAGGCAGGCAGATCTCTGAACTCAAGGCCAGCCTGGTTTACAGAGCAAGTTCCAGGACAGCCAGACCTATTACACAGAGAAACCTGTCTTGGGGGCGGGGAATATCTTTAAGGTTTCCCAATTTTACTTTGTAATTTGATAACTATTGATAAATGTAACTCAAACTTAAAAAGCAAAAAAAACAAAACAAAAAAACTACTCATTTTATCTATCTATGCCAAACGGAATACATAACTGTCTTCCTCTGAAGATTATCATAAACAGAATAGATTCCCCGTCTACAATGTAAACAGATCTCAAATTTTTTATTTATTTGAATTTTTGAGACAGGGTTGAACTCAGAGATCCACCTGCCTCATCCCTGAGAGCTGGGATTAAAGGTGTGCACCACCACCATCTGGCTAGATCTCAAACTATTATAATTAGTAATTTACAAAAAGACAGGTACCAAAATGAGACCCTGGTAAGGGATGTTATGACAGATCCTAAGGAACAATACTTGAAGGTGACTTCTCGACGTTCCTCATTTTTTTTTTTTTTTTTTTTTTTTTTGGGTTTTTCGAGACTTGAGACAGTCAGTCCTAGCTGTCCTAGAATTACCTCTTGTAGATCAGGCTGGCCTTGAACTCACAGAGACCCACCTGCCTTTGCCTCCCAAGTGCTGGGAGTAAAGGCGTGCGCCACCACCACCCGGCCCTCTCTACTTTCATATACACAAACACATACATATGCACATGCATACACAAACACAGTGGCTTCTCAATGTATACAATAAAGCATGTATACATCAATTCATTTGTTTTTATTTTATGGGTCTGGGCATTTTGCCTGCATGTTTGTCTATGTAGCATATACACACCTGGTACCCACAGAGGACAGAAGAGAGTGTCAGAACTCACAGAACTCTAAGTACAGATGACTGTGAGTCATCATGAGGATGTTGGAATTGAACCTGGGTCTTCTGGAAGAACAGTCAATGCTTTTAACTCCTGAGTCAATTCTCCAGCCTCTAGAATACATTTTAAATTTTTTTATCTTATCCTGGTTTCAGAAAAACAAAAGGCACGAATCTTCCCCTTTATCAGATATGATGCAGAACACCACTGTTAGCAACTTAATACTTACTGCAGAAAAAAAGGACTGATCAATCTGAGTTCTAAGGCAAAAGGAGAATATTTTGTTTTGCTTTTTGAGTCAGGGTCTCATGTATCAAAGGCCAGCCTCAAACTCTATTCAAGGAGAGCTCCTGATTCTCTATTCCCACCTCCCAAGTACCAGGCTTGCACACCTGGTTTATGTGGTGCTGGGGACTGAACTCAGGCCCTCGTGTATGCTATGCCAAGCCCTCTAAAAACTGACTACATCCCCAGCCCCGCAAGGAAAACATTTTTCTTTTTGTTTTGTTTTGAGACAGGGTTTCTCTGTAGCTTTGGAGCCTGTCCTGGAACTAGCTCTTATAGCCCAGGCTGGCCTCGAACTCACAGAGATCCGCCTGTTTCTGCCTCCTGAGTGCTGTGATTAAATGTATGCGCCACCACAATCTGGCTAAGGAAAACATTTTTATGTATATCCTAAATCAGTTATGAAAAGCTCAAAGCGAGGATAAATTAAGCAATTACTGATAAAGTAAGAAAAGTGGGGGCTGGAGAGATGGCTCAGTGGTTAAGAGCACTGGCTGCTCTTCTAGAAGTCCTGAGTTCAATTCCCAGCAACCACATGGTGGCTCACAACCATCTGTAATGAGATCTGGCGCCCTCTTCTGGGGTGCGGGCATACATAGAGGCAGAATGTTGTATACATAATAAATAAATAAATCTTTTAAAAAAAACTATTTAAAAAAAGAAAAGAAAAGTGGCATGACCAGTACTCTTACTTTTTAAAGTTGTACTTACAGCTCATTTGTAGAGAACACTTGCCTAGCAAGAAACAGGTCCTGTGTTCTATTCCTAAGCAACATAGAGAGAAGAAGTTATACTATGTTCTGTGCCTTCAGTCACAAATAACTTAATCTCTGACTATTCCAACTTCAGATGAAGCTTGTGTAATATCTAAGTGTTCACATCTTTTTCTCAGAGCTGCAGTAAATTTAATTCCTAAATTACTTCTGTTGCTTTTACTGGTTTTTTTTTTGGGGGGGGGTCTTTCTTTTTTTTTTTTTTTTGGTTTTTCAAGATAGGGTTTCTCTGTAGCTCTGGAGCCTGTCCTGGAACTAGCTCTTGTAGACCAGGCTAGCCTTGAACTCAGAGATCCGCCTGCCTCTGCCTCCCGAGTGCTGGGATTAAAGGTGTGCGCCACCACTGACCAGCCTGTTATCTTTTCTAATAATCTAATATTAAAGGGTATTATTTCTTTCTGTAATGATTAACATCCCATGCTATCTAACGGAGGTATTGCCAAATCTTTTTTGTAAATAAAGTTTTATTGGAAAACTGGCACCTATTCATTTACATAATAACTACAACTACTTTCACAGTGTAATGACAGCACTGAATAGGTGCAAAGGCACATATAATATAGCCTGCAAAACTAATGTATTAACAACCTGAACCTTCAGAAAACACTTAAAAATTTTAATTTCAACTGAAGATGAAAACCCCATGACAGGAAATCTTATCACTGCTTAAAACAGTTGTTCTCAGCCTTCCAAGAACTTCCAAGAACTAATGCTGCAATCCTTTAATACAATTCCTCATGTTGTAGTGACCCCCAACCATGAAATTATTCTCATAACTACCTTATAACTCTAATTTTGCCACTGTTATGAATCATAATGTAAATATCTGTGTTCTCCCATGGTCTTGGGCGACCCAAGGGGTAATGGCTGACAGTGTGAGAACAACTAGCTTAGAGTAAAAATTATACCTTGCTGTTCATTCATGCTCTAAAGGAAGGAAAAATAGTAGGAAAGAGAGAAAACAAGTTAAGTTCCCCTAGAAAAACCTCAGGAGCCACACATTAAGTTATTATCTCTGTTGTGTGTATGTGTGTGCATGTGTATACATGCATCCCTAAATCAGGTAAGAATTAAAAAAGGTTATAAACAGGGCTGATGGCCTGAGTTCAACTCCTGAGACTTCCATGGTAGAAGGAAAGAATAGATTCTAGGAATGTACATACGTGTACACACACACACACACACACACACACACACACACACTAAATAAATGTAATAACATTTAAAAAGAATGTCTGTGTAAACAAAAGCCCTGTTATGCATAACAGATGAACACAAAAGTAATTCCATCAACATCACACTGTTAAACATTACTCTCCAGGTGGGTACTAGGCAACACTATTAGAGAAGAAAAAACTTAAAAACTGAGGGCAACCCATGGTGGCGCATGCCTTTAATTCTAGCACTTGGGAGGCAGAGGCAGGCGGATCTCTGAGTTTGAGGCCAACCTGGTCTACAAGAGCTAGTTCCAGGACAGGCTCCAAAGCCACAGAGAAACCCTGTCTCGAAAAACCAAAAAAAAAAAAAAAAAAAAAACTGAGGTCAAAAAAACGTTGGCAAGCAGGCAAAATTTTCACTGAATACAAATATGACGACTTTCTAGAAAATTAACAGAACCAATTATAAAATATTATTAAAAACAATAAAAATAGTAAAGTTTCAATACACACAAAATTCTTCTATGCATACAATTAAGGAAACCTAATGAAGAAAACTGACCCTGTAAATAAGCAACACTAAAAATCCAGCTCAGGGGTGGAGTGCTTGCCTTGTGAGCCCAAAAGCCATAGGTTTAATGCCCAGCACTGAAAAAAACAATTAGGAAATCAGATGTCTATTAAAAAAGAGAAAACTTTAAAAATATAATTTTTCTCAAAGTTTCTTTAATAAGCTTAGTAAAATATGAGTAAAAGAAACTATCAATGGGGGGCTGGAGAAATGGCTCAGTGGTTAAGGGCATTGACTGCTCTTCCAGAGGACCTAGGTTCAATTCCCAGCACCCATGTGGTGATTCACAACTGTCTGTAACTCTAGTTCCAGGGGACCTGACATCTTCACACAGATATAGAAGCAAGCAAAACACCATTACACATAAAAAATAAATACATACACATACATACATCAGTGGTGCTTTCATTTTGGTTTTAGTTTTAGTAAGTAGAAAGCCTAATTCTAAATTTATATGTAAAATAAGCAACCAATAATTAAGCTCATAAAGTAAACAAGGAATAGCAAGGCATGTAGCACATATGAAGACCCCATATGAAAGAAATAAGAAAATGAAAAGTATCCAGGAAATTTGAAACAGAAGAGAAATAATAGTGACTCTAAAACTACTATACTAAAAACTGCATTAACAGACCTAAGAATCAGTCAGTGGCATCAAATAGGCTGTCTGATGGGAGACACAAACACTAGAATTCAATATAATCATAAATCTAAATTTTCATATTATGTTCAAAATAGAATATAAAAGGGATATTATAATAATGGCAATAAAGTAGATTTCATATCTCAAATGTAATTATCATAAACTCAAAATGGATAAAAGATGGAAATGTAAAAAGTGAATTAATGAAACAATTAGAAGCATACACTGGGAAGCAAGCCAAAAGCACATAATGAAAGCATTTTACACACAAGCCATGAAAAAAAATTACTGAACATCACCAACTTCTCAGAGTCAGGCATGTTTGCTCATGTCTGTCCTAGAACTTAGGAGGCTGAGGCAAGAGGATCACTTCAAAACACAAGGCCAGCCTATACCGCATAGCAAGTTTCAGGATAGCCAGCAACACAGTAAAAACTCACAAAAACCAAGAGGCTGGAAAGAGGGTTCAGCAGTTAAGAGCCCTTCCTGTTCTTCCAAATGAGCTGTGTTCAGTTCCCAGCACTCACATCAGGAGGTTCACAATCACCAAGGAATCCAACGCACCCTCTTCTGCCTCCTCAGGTACTGATATAAAGTGCACAAACTCATTCACAGACACACACATATACCCATAAGTAAAATATTTTAATTTTTTTACATGAAAGGAAAGCCAGCTGTGGTGGGATGTGCCTACAATCCTAGTCTTCAAGAGATAAAAGCAGGGCTGGTGAGGTGACTCATCAGGTAAAGGCACTAGCTGCCGAGCATCATGACTTGAACTCAATCTCCAGGACCCACATGGTAAGAAGAAAATCATCTCCTTCAAGCTGTCTCCATATACATGGCACAGCATACACATCAACAGACAGACAGACATATACACATGCACCAAATAAATAAATAAATGCAATTTTTAGAAAGTTTAAGGCCAGGATTGGCACTGCACTCCTTTAATCCCAGAACATAGAAGGTAGAGACAAGTGGATCTCTCTGAACTCATGGCCACAGTGCGTGAGTTCTAGGCCAACAAGGCTACATACTGAGACCCAGCCTTTCCACGCCAAAAAAGCAAGGCATTTTCAAGAGACAAAGTGAAGAGGACCCACTCCAGTGGACATGGTGCCACACACACCTTTACATTCCAGCACTCAGGAAGCAGAGGCAGGTAGACCTGGGTGACTTCAAGGCCGGCCAGGTCTATATAACAAGCTCCAGACGAGCTGGAGTTCCCTGGTGAGACTGAAACAAGCACACTCCTGGGAAGTGGTGGCTCCTGCTTTTAATCCCAGCCCTTGGGAGGCAGGGACAGGGGAATCTGAGTTTAAAGCCAATCTGGTAACATGTCCAGGGCTAGAGAAACACCTGCTGGTTTACATACTGAGTTCCAAGTGCAGAGACCATAAGTAAAAATAAATAAAATGATGCTGCGATTACAGCTAACATGTACTGTCTGGAGATGGCTCAGCAGTTAAGACCGAAAGAGCATGCTGGGCAATGGTGGTGCGCGCACTCTGGGAAGCAGAGCAAGCGAATATCTGTGAGTTAAAGGTAAATCTGGTCTACAGAGGAAGTTCCAGGACAGCCAGGGCTACAAAGAGAGCCCTGTCTCAAAAAAAAAAAAAAAAAAAAAAAAAAAACTGAAAGAGCAGTGAAGAACTCTTACAGAGAACCCAAATTTGGTTCCCAGCATCCACATAACACAAAGTTCACAATTGCCTATAACTTCAGCCCCAAAGGGATCCCACACCTTGTCCTCCACAGGCACCTTTACTCCCTCTGAGTTCAAACCCCAGCATCCCTTCCCAAAAATACTCATCAAGAAAGAACTCCCACATGGGCTGGAGAGATGGCTCAGTGGTTAAGAGTACTACTGGTTGCTCTTCCAGAGGACCTGGGTTCAATTCCCAGTACCCACATCATCTGTAACTCCAGTTCTAGGGAATCTGACACCTTCATACCAATGCACATAAAATAAAATTAAATAAGTTTTCAAGAAAAAAAAGAAAAGAATTCCCACTTGAGTTATTGTTTCCTTAAGGAGGCAGAGTATGACATCTGAGGGCTGGAATAAGACTCAGTGATTAAGAGCACTGGTAGCTCTTCCAGAGGACTCAAGTCACAACCATCTGTAACTCCAATTCCTTGGGGTTCCACACCCTCTTCTAGCCTCAGTGGCAACCAGGCACATAAGTTGTGCCCAAACATACAACAAAACATCCATACACATAAAATAATTTTTTAAAGTATGACATTCCACAAAGCAAGACAAAGAACTTTCCAGTTCTCAGAGGCCATAAATCACTGAGGGTACTACTCTCCTGGGTAGAAACATCTCACTCATATTATGAGAAATTCAAAACAAACCCCAAAATGTAATGTTTGATAGAATTAAACAAATGAAAAAATTCAAATAGGAAACCCAATGCGGAAGTGCATGCCTAATTCCCAAGATTCGGGAGGTAGAGGCAGGATGATCAGGAGTTCGAGAACATCCTCACCTACAGAGCAAATTTTAGGTTAGTCTGGGATACATAAGATTGTTTCTATTTTTAATTTTTTTAATGTAAATGTGGAGGTAGTTAGTTCAATGATAGGCCCAGGGTTCAAGTCCCATAACTATCAAAAAAGGAAGAGAGACAGCAGGCAATCATGACCCACAACAGGAGAAAAATTATTATACCCAGGATCAGAAATTATAAAAATGACAATCAACAGAAAAAGACATTCAAATAGTTATTATTTAAAAGACATGATTAAGATATGGAAACCAAAAAATAATAATAATAACTGAAGGAAGACGATTCAGTTGGTAAATGGCTTGCTGCACAAGCATGAGGATCTAAATTCAAATCCCTAGATCTATCATCAAAAAAACGTGGCATGGTGGCAAAGCTCTGGTGAGGCAGACAGGTGGATCCCTGGTGTTTACTGGCCAGCCATCAAGCTTAATCAGCAAGTACCAAGCAGTGAGAGACTCTCTCAAAAACACAAAGTAGACAGACAGACACACACGCACATGCATCCACGCACGGCTGGAGTGACAGCTCTGTGATTAAGAGAGTTTGCTGCCCTTACAGAAGAACTGAGTTAGGCAGCACACAGGTACTTTTAACTCCAGCTCCAGGAATCTACTTCCTCTGGCCTGCATGGGTACCTAGACTCACACACACATACACATAATTAAAAAGTAATTAAAATAACATATTTAATCCCAGCACTGGAAGCAGATCTCTTTGAATTTGAGGCCAGCCTAGTCTACAAAGTGAATGAATACCAGGCCAGCCAAGGCTACAAAGAAGACCCTGTCTCTAATAACAGTAATTATTGTCATTATTATTAATTAATCTTCCAAGGCAAGATGTGCTCACTGGTACAAAAATAACATGACTGTTATGGGAGTAAACAACCACTTTCTGACTGAATTTGTGGCCTGCTACACTGGAGGGAATTGGTGCCTGGCACATTAAACCTGGTCGAACACTCAAGGCTAGAAAGGCTTTAAGAGGAAAATCTATTACTGCTGTTTAGCCAAACTGAACTGGTATCAACTGCACCTTCAATTTCTATGTTTACAGTAATGAATTAGAGCTGCTCTCAGCCTTCATCAGAGAAGCTTCTGTGTGCAGCAAGCAGCAGTTAGTAACTGGTCAGAGTGCTGAGAATCAGTGACTGCCGAGTGCTCAACCCCAAACAGGACACCTATATCGCGCCCTCTAAGGCTCAAAGAACATCACAAAAGGGTGTGGGAGCAGAAGAAATTAAGAAGCAGAAGATGGTGGAAGTGATATGAAATTATCTTCGGGACATGACACGGCCATCGTCCTCATGACCTTACAGCAACTGTGGTTATCTGCGCTCAACAGGGCCAGTCTAGCTCCCATCATGGATGGATGGATGGGGGAGGGACGTGGTGCAAAACAGTCCTTTTCTTCAATGACAAAGCCACCAGTAGTATGCTGCCCTTTCTCCAGTAAACAAGATCCCATCCTTACTCTTTCAAAGAACTCCAATTAAACTCAGTGGATCACAAACAAACAACATGAAAATAAAAGTGGCAGGGGCTAGAGAGACAGCTCAGTGATTGGGAGCACTGGCTGCTTGCTCTTCCAGAGGACCCAGGTTCGGTTCCCAGCACCCACATGGCAGCTCAACTGTAACTCCAGTTCCAGAAGACCTGACACCCTCACACAGACTTACATGCAAGCAAAACACTGGCACACATGAAATAAATAAATTTATTTTAAAAAACAAGAAGAGGGGCTGGAGAGATGGCTCAGTGGTTAAGAGCATTGACTGTTCTTCCAGAGGACCTGAGTTCAATTCCCAGCAACCACATGATGGCTCACAACCATCTGTAATGAGATCTGGCGTCCTCTTCTGGCCTGCAGGCGGACACGCAGATAATAAATAAATTAAAAAATAAAAGATTCAAGAATGCCGGGACCAAGCCTCTGTCAGGATGGTGAGGATGGTCAGGTCAGTGCTGTGCTCCCTGTATCTCTGCAGATGAACCAACACTTCCTGTGATAGCTGTGGAGGAGTGGAAAGAATCTTGAGACTGAGGAAGAAGCAAAAGCCCCTCTGAGGCTCTGGTACAGACATCCTGATCATCCCTAACCTGACAAAAACATGCTTACAATGGAATGAAACAGTAGAGAAACGAGAACAGCCTGTAAGCGAATGTGGTACTGTCAAGTTTTAAAAAAAAAAAAAAAAAAAAACAAGAAGAGAGGCATTTGTCGGGAAGAACAGGTTCAGTGTGAGTGAGAAAGAGATGAGAAAGTAATGAGATAAAAATTACCAAAATACAAAATATATATGTATGAAGTTATTCATAAAATATTTTTAAGTGGATGAAGTTTTTAGATGTCTTGCAATAAATATGGGTAAACTTTGAAAGCACTGTACTAAATGAAACCAAACAAACAAAAGAGAATAATTGCTGCGTCTGGGAAGAACAAAAAGTCCTTTTTTTAAAGGAGTGTCTTTCACTTGAGGAAGTAAAAACATTGTGGAGATGGATAATGGTAGTGGCTACAAACACTGAACATATATTAAACATCACAGAACTTTACACTCAGGTACTGTTACAATGGTAAAAGTTAGATTACATATAAATTAAAAAAAAAAGAATCTTTTTATACGGAGGGCCTAACAGACAGTTGCTCTCAATGTGATTTACAGTGAATTCATTTTTATTTTAAAGGTATCGTGAGCCATACTTTATCACCCTCTAAGGCTGGAGGGTAGTTAGTAAATGAATTGCTCATCTCCTTCATTTTACATGGGCCCCCCCTTCCTGAGTGAACTCCAGTAAACAACCTAAAAACCAACATCTAAATGAGCTTCCCTGGATGGCAATACTTCATACATGTCACATGCCACAGATAGGAAAAAACAGCAACCCACTGTTTCTCCTAGACACCACCTCATGAGATTTTTTTCCTCTGTTAATGTTAGTCCGTATCTTTTCTCTGTAATAATTTGTAACCTTAAATATAACAACTTTTCTGAATTCTTTGGGTCCTTCTATCTAATCATCACACTCTAGGCTAGTCTTAGTGACCCTATAGAAAGAAAAGCATATATCATTGTTTGTTGGTGGAGGCTGCTTGTTCATTTCCCAGCCTCCCAGACCCAAAATAATCATTCAGAAACTATATTAATTGCAATACTGTTTGGCCAATAGTTTAAGCGTATTCACATACTCCTACAATTGTTCTAGCTAGCCTTAACTGTCAGCTTGACAGCCAGGAGTCATCTGAAAGGAGATGCTTCAACTGAGGTATTATCTAGTTCAAACCGGCCTATGGGTATATCTGTGGGGGATTGTCTTGATTACTAATTGATACAGGAGGGTACAGATCATGATGGACCATGCCATCCCTGGTCCATGGTTCTTAAAAGCAAGCAAGCTGAGGAGGCCATGGAATGCAAACCAGTAAGCAGCACCCCTCATGTCTGCTCTAGTTCATGCCTCAGTCCCTGCCCTGACTCCATACAGTCAAGACAGTTACCTGCAAATGTTAGATGAAATAAAGTCTAGGTAGGGGTCCTGGGCTGAAGAAGAAAACTACCTAAACATGAACCTGTGAGAACCCAGAGAATGAGCCAGCAAGCAGCGTTTCTCCATGGTTTCTACCTCAAGTTACTTCATGAGTTCCTGCCCTGACTTGCCTCAATAGTGCACTGGAAATACAAGTCGAATAAATCCTTTCTTCTCTTCTCTTAAGCTGCTTCTGGTCAAAGTGTTTTATCACAGCAACAGAAGAAACCTAGTATAACTGTGTAAGTATTAAGCATAAGAAAGCTGACCTGGTATCAGGTCACACCACCCTGAGCACACCCACTCCCACTGATCTCAGAAGCTATGCAGTGGTGCAGCACACCTTGGGGATAGGAGGCTTGTACTGTCTGGAAAAAGACAAAATGAAACAATCAATGAGTGAAACCAAAGGGGTGGGGACTTAAAATTTTCAACAGGGCTTTAGGAACACTTAGAAATTGTAAAAAAGAAAATCAACACAGATGTTACAATCCAACTTTATCTAATTACAATTAGAAAGCATTCAACCACACAATTAAAGAAAAGATACACAATTTTCCAAAATACTATGAAAGCTCACCGAAACTATATAATGAACCATAAATGAGTCTATTGCAAGCTATCAGGGACCAAGAGAGAAAAACAGATGCAACGTTTCCTAAATTTATTTGACCATAAATCTTTGAAGCAAAAGGAATCTCAAATCCTGCTGTTTCTCAAAACACTGAAAAAAACTGCCTTCATTGATTCTTAACATTCCTTCCTACTTTTCCTTCAAACTATAACAAAATACAGGAATCAATAAAAATTTCCTTGCCTTGATCATCAGCCAGAATTAGTCAATCTTCTGAAGTACAAGCAAAAGCCCTAAAACAAGAATAAGCTTAACATATCAGGAAATGGCTGGGAGGCCAGAATGACTAAAACAGCACAAAAGAAGAAAAAGTGTAGGATACAAAAATCACAAAGGTAAGCTGAGATCACAGCACAGAAGACTGTGCATCTTGGTAAGTTCTAATGTGATTTTAAGAAAATATTACCTGGAGCAGTGGTAGCACACACCTGTAATCCCAGCACTCAGGAGGCAGAGGCAGGGGATTGCTGTGAGTTCGAGGCCAGCCTGGTCTACAGAGCAAGTTCCAGGATAGCCAGGAATGTTACACAGAGAAACTCTGTCTCAACAAAACAAAAACAAAAGCAAAATAGTATCTGATTTATTTTTAATTCTTTTTAAAAGTTAAATACCTTAATTGTGGAGTTCACATCTAGTCAAAAACACTAGCCACCTACTCCACTTCTTCTCTTGTATGACTCTTGTCCATATTCTCTGCAGTTATAAACAGTTCATTAGGGTGGTGGCGCACGCCTTTAATCCCAGCACTCAGGAGGCAGAGGCAGGCGGATCTCTGTGAGTTCGAAACCAGCCTGGGCTACAAGAGCTAGTTCCAGGACAGGCTCCAAAGCTACAGAGAAACCCTGTCTCGAAAAACCAAAAAAAAAAAAATCAAGACAAGACCCCAGTGGGGTTAAAAGAACCATAGACTTGTGTAAGCAAACCCCCATTAAGCTCATACAAACACCGTTATCACAAATTCCAGGAATTTACAAATTGTGATATGTACCATCACCCAAGACTTAACCTCAAATTATAAAAATTCTTCTATCACCCCTGACCCACACACACGCCTGTGGCTTTTGCTTTAAAAAGGGGTTACTCTCTCTGTTCTGGGTCATGGTCTCAGAATCCAACCTGCCCATGGCCCTAACTTGTTAGAAGTCCTTGTGCCACAAGGTGACAGAATGAAGTTGCCTCTGCTCATCTAACTTTGGTGGCCTCATCCTCAATATCTGTGCAACTCCCAGACTCAACAAAATATATTTCTTACATGTATGAATGCTTTGCCAGCAGGTATGTATGTGTACCACATGCATGGCTGGTACTCATGGAAGTAATTTCATTTGTTTGTTTTCTCTGTATAGCCCTGGATGTCCTCGAACTCATTCAGTAGATCAGGATGACCTTGAACTCAAGAGATCCACCTGCCCCTGCCTCCCAAGTGCTGGGATTAAAGGTGTGCACCACCACTGGCAAGCATGTAATTTATATTTTTTAAAGATCTCTCTGCTTCATCTTATGTGAAGAAAATAGAAACTGCAACCAGTAAGAAGCTCTGACAGTGATATAAGGAAAACTAAGACCAGAGTAGCTTAGACTAGAATTATATGCATTTGCCAAAGAAAAGTGTCCAGGTAAATCTACCTTAACTATGTTGATTGTTTCTGGGTTTTTACATATATATATTATTTATTTTTATTTTATGTGTATTAGTGTTTGCCTGAAGGTATGTCTGTGTACCACATTTGTACAGTGCCTGTGGAGGCCAGAAGTCAGCCCTGGATCCCCGGGACTGAAATCACAGACAGCTGTAAGCAGCCATATGCATGCTGGGAACTGAAACCAGGTCCTCTGAGAGAATAGCCAATGTTCTTAACCACCAAGCCATGGTTCCCAACCCTTGGTTTGCATTTTAATGGTACTTAGGATTGAATCCAAGGCCTCCCCAAGCTAAGTACTACTACTGAACTACTCTTGTGTTAAGAAGACAGCCTTTTTGCTTAGCTCCAGGATATCTTAGTCTTAGAGACAATTTGTCTCCTTACAAGTGTCTCCATACTTCCTTATCACGGCTTCTTCATTTAAGAAATGTTCTAAGGTTCAGCATGGACACTGTTTTTCTAATCATCTTCACTCCATTGGTGACTTTATCCTTATCCAGAAAGACCATTCAACTTTATCATCAATAACTCCCAATTGTGTAGTGGTGGTGGCACATACCACTAATCCCAGCATTCGGGTGGCAGAGGCAGGTGAACTCTGTGAGTTCAAGGCCAGCCTGATCTACAGAGTTAGTTTCAGGACAAGAGATAGCCAAGGCTACACAGAGAAGCCCTAGCTCAAAAAAAAAAAATCAAAGACAAAAACCAAACACAGACAAAAATACAATTGTACACCTTCTCCTAAACTCAGACTCATAGCATATATATCTTGTATAGCAAATTATCTCACACAAACCAAAACTGAGTTCCTAATCTTCTTTCTCCAAATTTGTACGTCTTAAATGTTGTTTGAGATGCCAGCAACTCCATCATTGAAACTGATCAGTGGTAAACCTTAAGATACCCATGACCTTTCTTTTTCTCGAGAGCATTTTCTTCAAGTATGTCAATAAATCCCAATTCTTCCTTCAAATTATATCCACACATCTGGAGCTAGGTTTAGTGGCACAACTTCCCCTTAGAAAACAGGAAGACACACAAAATGCAACCAGGGAGCCGAGGATATAACAGTTGGTAGACTGGCTGCCTAGCAAGCAAAAAGCCCTGAGCAAGATCCCAAGCACCATATAAACTGTAAACTAGAGGTGGTGGTGCAAGCCTGTGATCCTAGCGTGGGAAGGAGAGCGGTATTCCAAGGTCATCTTCTGCTACACAGTGATGTGTGAGACCAGCTGGAGCTACATAAGACCCTACTTTAAAAAAAAAGTAAAAAATTGTGTTAGTCTCAATTGAAAACCTAGAACTCAGCTTTAAAAAAACCAATCACATGTTTGGCTCAACTGTTAAGATTGCTTGCCTATCAATCACATCCTCAGCACCACATAACAAGTGTGGTGATCCATGCCTGTAATTCCTGCACCAGAAAGTGGACATGGGAGGATCGGAAGTTCAAAGTCATCCTCAGTCACACAATCAATTGAAGATTAGTCTCGGCTAAATGAGACCATGTCTCAAAAGACGGGGGGAAGGGTGGGAGTTGGAAGATTAGAAACATGGCTCAGGTGGTAAAGGTGCTTGCTGCCGAACCTGATGACCAGAGTTCAATCCTCAGAACCCACAGAGTGGAAGGAGAGAACCAGTTGTTATCTGACCCCAAGTATGGTATGCTTTCATATTTTCTCTCATCTTTGATATTTTGTAATTCAAGGTATTTATTTTACAATTATAAAACTTATTTTTAAAAAACATATACTTTACAATGATAAAGATGCTTACTAGCCTACTAGCAGGCAGTGCTAGTGCATGCCTTTGATCCCAGTGGATCTCTGTGAGCTCAAGGCCAGTCTAGTCAATAGAGCAAGTTCCAGGACAGCCAGAGCAACACAGAAAAACCCTGTCTTGGAAAAAAAAAAGAAGTAGTAGTAATTAAATAAATAAAGATGCTTACTGATTCCAAATAGTTCAAACTTCTAAGCTCATATTTTTCTAAAAGTGTGACTCACAAAATGACATCTCCTACAAGTCCTGTTTCTCAGCTATAAAATGGCAGGCCAGGAGTGATCAAAGCTGGGTTGTCTCAACTGTCCTACACCTACTAATAAGAGTATTACTAGCCAATTTTTAACATACAAGCATGTTTTATAAGCTATAAATGATATACAAGTCCAAATTAGGTGCCCACAATATACCATAGAAATATTTTAAATGAAACAGATAAATTTCTGTGTCAGGGCACCTAGCTCAAAGCTCTCTGGCCCTAACAATAAATTTATTTTTATAGTCAAACCAGCTCTTCCACTTACTTGTTATACCTTAAACAAGTTACTCAATCTCTCTCTGAGTCATATCTATAAATGGATATAATAGCAACTTGGTAGAATAATGTTGTAGGTTACAGATTATACACATGCACATGTGGTATGCCTGTGAAACATCTAATGAAGGGTGTCTTAAGGATTATTTCATTCTTTTTAATTTTCCCATGAAGGCCAGGAGTTGAATACCCTGGACCTAGAGTTACAGGTGGTTGTGGGTATTGAGAATCCGCATCTGATCCTCTGAAAGAGTAGTACACATTATTCCCAACTGAACTATCTCTCCAGCTCCAGGATTTATTTTAATGTGTGTGTGTGTGTGTGTGTGTGTGTGTGTGTGTGTGTGTGTGTGTGTGCGCGCATGTGCCTGTGTGAGTTTAAGTACACTCCTGGAACTGGAGTGGCAGGCAGTTGTGAACTACCCAATATAGGAACTAACTCTGTCCTGTTCAAGAAGAGTATGTGGCCAGGCGGTGGTGGCACACGCCTTTAATCCCAGCACTCGGGAGGCAGAGGCAGGCAGATCTCTGTGAGTTTGAGGCCAGCCTGATCTACAAGAGCTAGTTCCAGGACAGGCTCCAAAGCCACAGAGAAACCCTGTCTCGAAAAAAACCAAAAAAAAAAAAAAAAAAAAAGAAGAGTATGTGATGCCGGCCTTCGATGATGGAGTACACCTTTAGCCCTGAGAAACCCTGCGTTGAAAAAGGAAAAAGAAAAGCTGCTGAACCATCTCCTCAGCCCCATGAAGACTTCTAAAGATTCATTTTTATTTTATGTGTATAAGTGTATGTGCCTGATGCCTGCAGAGGCTAGAAGAAAGTGTCAGATCCACAAACTATAGTTATAGACGGTTGTAAGCCACCAGATGAATGCCAAAAACCAAACCAAGGTTCTCTACAAGAGCAGCGAGTACTCTTAACCACTGAGCCATCTCTCCAGGCCCAGGACATTTTTTTTTACTTTTTTTTTAAATGTATATGGGTATTTTGCTTATATATATATATGTACACAAACCGTGTGCATGCCTGGTGGCCATGGAGACCAGAAGACGACATTGGAGCCCCAGGAACTAAAGTTACAAATGGTTATGCACCATCATAAAGGTACTATGACTCAGATCCAGGTCCTCTGGAAAAGCAACAAATGTGCTTAACCATCAGTCCCTCTCTCCAAACCCTCAATGACATTTTTATTTCATTTTGTTGTCATTCACTGGTGTAGGAGGGTTTTTATATTTGTGTTGTTTTTATTGGTGAATAAAGAAAACTGCCTTGGCCTTCTGAAAGAGCAGGAAGGACTTAGATAGGCGGGGAAAAGAGAACAGAAGGCTGGGAAGAAGACAGAGGGAGACTCCGCCATGAAATCACCAGAGTCAGACATGCTAGATCTTTCCCGGTAAGCCACAATCTCGTGGTAAACACAGATTAATAGAAATGGGTTAGATCAAGATATGAGAGTTGGCCAAAAAGAGGCTAGATATAATGGGCCAGGCAGTGTTTTAAATAAATACAGTTTCTGTGTAATTATTTCGGGAGTTAAGCTAGCCGAGTGCCAGGAACACGGCCCGCACCTCATACAACAATTCACGTTTTCTTCAAAGAGACAATACCACAGAAGCAGATGATGAGGAACTATACCACTGTGGTGGAAATGACTATGTTCACTTAAAACCTATATGCAGAGGGATAAGAAGGAGAGGGAGAAATAACTGCAATAACCAAGCAACAACAGCAGTCTTCCTCGCCTGCTCTTCTCTAAGGTGAAATAATAGGACAAAATAAATAAATAAATAAATAAAAAAAACGCATACAAGAGTTCATTATGGGTAGAAAGATGGTTCAATGGCTTGATTCCCAGCACCCACATGGGGACTTACAACTAACTATCTGTAACTCCAGTTTCAGTTTCAGGAAATCCAATGCCGTCTTCCGAGTTCTGTGGGCCCTGGGCACACAATGCAGACAAAACACCTATTCACATAAAATAAGAATAAAGATTGCCTGCTGGGCAGTAGTGGCGCACACCTTTAATCCCAGCACTGGGAGGCAGAGGCAGGCAGATCTCTAAGTTCAAGGCCAGCCTGACAGATAGCGAGAGTTTCTAGGGCTACACAGAGAAACTGTCTAAAGAGAGAGAGAGAGAAAATAAAGATTAAGAGTTAGGCATGGTAGCACATACCTTTAATCCCAGCAGTTGGGGGAAAAAAACAAATATTTTTTAAATATAGTGATTTCAAAACTTATTTTTAAAAAGTCACTTTAAAACTGAACGTCTGAGGGAGATGGAGAGAAGTCTCAGCGGTTAAGAGCACTGGCTGCTCTTCTAGAGGTCCCAGTTCAATTCCCAGCAACCACGTGGTAGTTCACAACCATCTGTAAACGAGATATGGTGCCCTCTTCTGGCCTGTAGGACAGAATACTGTATACATGACAAATAAATATTTTTTTTTTAAAAAAACTGCACA
This sequence comes from Ondatra zibethicus, assembly GCA_004026605.1. Lineage (NCBI taxonomy): Eukaryota > Metazoa > Chordata > Mammalia > Rodentia > Cricetidae > Ondatra > Ondatra zibethicus. Next base: position 169,534 of record PVIU01000600.1, on the reverse strand, counting down.
TTTGGCCAGGTGGGGGCACACAGACCAGCACTTAGGAGGCAGAGGCAGGCAGATCTCTGGGCCAACCTGGTCTAAGAAACCAAGTTCTAGGATAGTCAGAGATGTTACACAGAGAAACCCTGTCTCTGACGGGGGGAAAAGAATATTTGTCTTTTCAAAGAAAAAACATGAAGAATGTCTTACATTTTTTTTCCACACATCAAAATATCTAAGTCATGGTTGTGTAATACTAACAGAAGTCGAGACAAGTGGCCTACATAGTCAGTTCAAGTCTAGCCTACCAAGTGAGACCTTGTCTCAAAAAATGAAAAATCCAACCAACAAAAAAAGGTATTTTAGGAACTGGAGTTGCAGCTCAGCAATTAAGAGCACTTGCTACCTAATCAGGACTGAAATTCTGATCCCAGCATCCACAAAACAAGTAGGGTTTCTTGTGATGCACTGAACTCCAGCCACAAGGAGGGTAGGGACAATAAGACTGGTGGGCTTGTTGGCTGCCAGTCTAGCTGGGAAAGCCCAAACCCTGGGGTTCAAGGACTGATCCTGCCTCAAAGAAAACAGGTAGAGATTGACAGGGAAGGACACTCAGTGCCTTCTTCTGGCCTCTATGAACACACCACACACGGACCTGCACCCACAGACATATGTACACACACTAGACACATATACAAACAAATCTATGTTTTAATATAATGTTGGGGCTAGAGAGATGGCTCAGAGTTTAAGAGCATCCTGTCTGCTCCTTCACAGGACCCAAGTTCAAGTCCCAGCATCCACATTAAGCAGCTCACAACCACCTGTAACTCAAGCTCTAGAGAGATCCAATATCTCTATGGACATCTGCATTCACATGCAGACACACACAACTTAAAATAATAAAATTAAAACATTACAAAAATACACACAATCATGATACTCTACAACTCAAGGTAAATGCCAAAAAAAAAAAAATGGGAGCTTGGTCTTAGCTTAGGTTTGTTTCTAAATAGCTTCTTCTTTTAGCTTAAATTAGCCTGTTTCTATTCATCTATGTGCTGTTCTGAGGCTCTTTTACCTCATCTATGTACTGTCCATCCTGCTTTCCTGCTTCCTCAGTCTGGCTGGCCCCCCTTTTCACTCTGGCCGCCAACCACCTATCCCTCCTCTGCCTAGCTATTGGCAGTTCAGCTTTTTATTTGGTCCATCAGGTGCCTTAGGCAGGCAAGGTGAAACAAGTGTAACACATCTTTCCGTAGTTAAACAAATGCAGCATAAACAAATGCAACGTATCTTTATATAGTTAAACAATTCTGTAACACAAATGTGACACATCTTTACATATTTAAACAAATATTCTATTCCACAACACAGCACAAATACAAGCATCTAGAACAACAAACTCTCATGCAGTACTGATATGCAAATTTGCTTCAGAAGGTTCTACTGAAACAATATGTATACACCATACCCTAGTAATTCTCTCAATTACATAACTGGAAAAATCATAAATACATCCATCCAAAACAAATAAAAGTATACACAGCAGAAAAACTATTTAAAATTGAAATGTCCATCCGTAATAGAATGGATAAAACAAGGCATAGTCACATGATGCAGGAATGAGAATAAATTTATCTCACAACTGCAAAGTTGAGCAAAAGAATTTCAACAGTGTTGGAGCCTTCATGAAGACTTAGCTGTTGTTCTGTCCTTCTCCTGGGTATTATCCTGACTTTAGTCTAATCTTCAACCTGTGGTGGCTTTCAGATGGTTTGAGCCCACCAGGTCCCCACCGAGGCCCCTGCCACCTCTTTTGGTCTCAAACTCTTTATCCACCCTCAAAGCCTTCTGGGCTGAAGCAGACTCAGGACTTGGGATGAAGTGCTTAGGTTGAGATGAAATGAGGCTGTCTGCCTGTGACTCACTGACACTTAGAACCTCCCTGTCCTTGCTCCCTGGACTTGTGACCTTACCCTTGTGGCATCCTCACTGCCGTCCTGTGAAGGCCTTCCCTTCCTAAGAACAGCAGCTGGCACTGCCACTGCCACTAGGCTGTTTCTGCCATGCCCAGGACACAGTGGGGACAAGGACCCACTAGAGAAAGCAGTGTCCTAAGCTTGATTTGAAGCTGCTTTCTGGCTGGTAGTCATGTCCCAAAGTGGGATGTGTTGTTCTGAGAAGTGCTATGAGCCAAGAGACCAGAATGGACTGGAAGGGTTGGCCATGCTCTTCCCATGTCTCCCAGAGCTGCACTAGCATACTGTGTGCCCCACTGCCTGAGCTGGCCCTAGCCAGCAAGGTCAATGGTACCTGTAGAACAGTAAGGTGAACCCCACTTGTTTCCAGCCCAGGTAGTCCTTGTGCTAGTGATTGAACTCCTTAGATTCAAAGTATGAGAAACTCATCAGAGCAGCCAATGACAGTACAGAGCAGATGGGCCAGTGTCAGCAAGGCAGATGGGAGTATTTCAGATTGCTTGAATGGGCCCTGAGCAGTCTGCCTCAGCCCCTGGTCCAGAGGTTCTTTGTAAGGGTTTCCCTGGCAGGAAATAGTTTCAAGTCGAAAGAAAGAGAGAGAGAAAGAAAGAGAGAAAGAGAAAGAGAGAAAGAGAGAGAGAGAGAGAGAAAGAGAGAAAGAGAAAGAAAGAAAGAAAGAAAGAAAGAAAGAAAGAAAGAGAGAAAGAAAGAGAGAAAGAGAAAGAGAGAAAGAGAAAGAGAGAGAGAGAAAGAGAGAAAGAGAAAGAAAGAAAGAAAGAAAGAAAGAAAGAAAGAAAGAAAGAAAGAAAGAAAGAAAGAAAAATTGAAGAGAAGAAACTCGATAAACAGCTCCACAAATGTAAGGACCATGGGTAAAGTAACGCTCCTGTGTTGGGTGCACGTCAGAGGACTGTGTCTGTCTGGAGAAAGCTCACCTAGTGATACACTAGTCTTCTTTTCTTCACAAGTCACACATTTTGGGAAGGTGTTTGAGACAGGGTCTCACTATGTAGCTCCGATTGTTCTGAACTCCCTCTATAGAACAAGCTGGCCTCAAACACAGAAATCCATCTGCCTCTGCCTCCCAATGTGCAACACCATGCCCAGCCATCATTTTATCTTATATTTAACATTAAATGGGTTCACAAATGGTACCACCTATACTATGCTCAAAACACCTGGCCAGTCCTATGTCATTTTCACTGCTCTTTAGAACTGAAACATCAGTATCTCTATGAATGCATCTACTGTCAATACTCACTACTTGCTAATTTACCCACTATACTAGTTACTGTCTCATTACTCTGACAAGACACCTGACAACAAGCAACTAAAGGAAGGGTTGAGTTTAGCTCACAGGTGTAGGGGACACTTTATCAGGGCCAGGTGCTGGCAGCAGTTGCTCACATTGCAGCCCCAGTCAGGAAGCAGAGAGCAACAAACAGGTACTCAGCACTCACCTTTTCATGCTGTACAGACCCCAGCACAAGCACGGCACAGACCACATTTAGGGTGGGGTCTTCCCACTTCAAGGAACCCAACCTAGACAATCCTTCAACGACATGCCCAAAGGCTTGTCTCTTCAGTGACTTTAGATCCTGCCAAGCTGACAATCAACACTAAATGTCATATTCGTTAACTACCAAGCACTATGAACATTCATTTATGTAAAGGTTTGCTGAGAATCTATGTAAAAATCTGTGCTTCAGGCCACTGACATGGCTAGGCAGCCAAATTTGTCAACTTGAATTTGGTTCCCAGGACACACATAGTAGAAAGAATAAACTCCCACAAGTTGTCATCTTCCCTCCCTACACACTTCATGGCATGCATGCCTACACACATGTACACACCTGTATACAAACTACATAAAATGCGCTGGGCAGTAATGGTGCACACCTTTAATCCTGGCACTCAGGAGGCAGAGGCAGGCGGATCTCTGTAAGCTCGAGGCCAACCTGCTCTACTAAAACTAGTTCCAGGACAGGCTCCAAAGCTACAGAGAAACCCTGTCTCGAAAACACAAACAAACTAAACTAAATAAAATACAATAATTAAATAAAAAACTGTGGTAGGCTATTTGTATAATTAAAGCAATTTCCTTGTTTTAAGGAGTGAATAACCTTATATATAAATAATAAAAGTACAAAGACGCACTCTTGGTGCTACAGGGACACAAACATCAAAAAAGCCAAAACATAAAGAAGGTCTCTTGGAGGTATAAACAACCCCGAAATGATGAGTAGGAACTATCCTGTTAAGGGCTTTTCCACAGAGGGAGCAGTCTGAGCAAAAGGCACAGAGCTAAGAAAGCATGCTATAGTTCAGGAAACAATGAACAGCTGCTAAATGCTGCTTAGGCTAGGAACACCAAGATGGACCACTGCAGAGTGAGCTGTCAAGACAGGGAAAGAAGACAGTAATCAAAAGACTTACTTCAGCCTCATCCAAAAGACATGGGTCAGGGAAGAAATGATCCAACAGGAAACAATGTAGAGGTGGAATTAAAGACATAAGGCTAGAAAAAAAGTCTAGCTAGCAGGCAATGTTAGTTGTCCCTACAGAAAATATAAGAGACAAAACAATAAAACAACAGCTATACCCAGATGGGAGTGGATTCCAGTACTCAAGAGACAGAGGCAGGAAGATCTCTATGAGTTTCCAGAACAGCCTGGTCCATAGCAAGTTCCAGAACAGCCATGATGATATAGAGACCTTGTCTTAAATGAGGGGGAAGAAAAGCCATAGCTAACCTGAAGAAAAACTATATATACAAAATACTGTTGCCTTTACTCCCAGCACTCTGGAGGGAGAGGCAGGTGGATCTCTGCATTAGAGGACAGCTAGGTCTACTGGACAGTCAGAGATAAGATACACAGAGAAACCCTATCTTGAAAAACCACCAGTCACACTAACCATTAACCTACCCTAGAGTAAGCAGATTTTCTTTTTATAAAGGGCCAAATAGTAAACATTTCAGCTATATGCTCCACATACAATCTTACTTTTGTTTGTTTTAAGACAGGGTCTCTCTGTGCAGTCCTGGCTTTCCAAGAACTCAATATGTAGACCAGGCTGGCCTAGAACTCAGAGATCTAACCGCCTCTGCCACAACTAGCTCTTTTTTTTTGTTGTTGTTGTTTTTTTGTTTTTTCGAGACAGGGTTTCTCTGTAGCTTTGGAGCCTATCCTGAAACTCTTCTCTGTAGACCACACTGGCCTCGAACTCACAGAGATTCTGCCTCCCTCTTGCTGGGATTAAAAGCGTGTGCTACCACCGCCTGGCCTTCTTTTTGCTTTTTAAGCAACCACTTAGAAAATAAAGCATCCAACTCCAGTGGGGATTCAATCACTCTAGATTCAGAGGGCACCTGCACTCACATGCACATAGCCTTACACAGACACAAAGATAATTAAATATAATTAAAATACATCTTTTTAAAAATAAAACTTAGCTAATGAACTTTCTTTTAAGGTTTACAGGGGATGTGAGCCATAGTTAGTTTGCTGATCCTTGATGGTAAGTAAATGAGGATTAACCTTCCTATGAGATTAGCTTTCCTAAAATGACACTTGCACTGTATTAATACCCTACTCTAAAACCTCCATATGTGCTCCCTGCATAATACGTACAATTCCGATAGTGCCTAACATTCATAGGCATTTCCAGCTCCAATCTACTATCCCAGGCATTCAAACCAAACCTTAAGAACTGCCCATTCTTACTAAATTAGACTACTTACACTGCTTCTGTAGATGTGTTGTTTCTCAGCCCAGTGTTCTTTCCGTTTCTAACTTAACTAAATATCCCTTCTTTCAGAGCACAATTAAAATCCTACTTCTACATGATTCCACCCTCCTCAAAACTTCCAAATGCACTATCTCAATTTAACAGATATTTAATTGCTGCTCTGTAGTTATAATTTACTTCAAATAAATTCTAGTAACAAACTATAGAAATTATCCCTGAAAATAGTCTTTCAAATAAATTCTAAATTCATTGAGGGCAGGCAGCAGTTTACACCACCCTCAGTCAACAGATGGAACAACATACAACAAAGGGTAAATAAGATAAAGACATGGGTATGAATAGATATAATAATTTACAACAACCTTTCTTCTGAAATAGCTAGTTAACCGAAGTCAATAGATGAATATTCTTTCATTCCATGTGTACAACCTGAATACTAGACGAGACACAAAATGACAATCAATACATATTTCCTCAGCTCTTTTGTTTGTTTTGTTTTTTTGTGACAAGGTTTCTCTGAGTAGCCTCGGCTATCCTGGAACTCACAGAGATCCACCTGCCTCTCAGTCCCAAGTGCTGGAACTAAAGGCGTGCGCCACCACCACCCAGTAAATTCTTCAGTTCTTTATGGACTAGCTGACTAGAAAAACAATAGCAGAATATGAAGAAAACTCCCCAATAGTAGGTCATTAGTTCAACATAGGTACACTGTCTTCACACTACAGGTACAAGTTATCAGACCAATTGTACATTACATACCTATAATTTTGCTTCATTTGTTTTTAGGATACAAATTGAGCTTCTAAAACTAAACTGCTTTAAGTTTTTACCTTAATTTCCTCAATATTAGACAAATTTAAAAAGTTTCACACACTCCAATAAGTCATACATCTGAACTCCAGTAAGGTATTATGAAGTCCACCCAGATTTTAGGGAAGAATATAATTACCTATATCAACACTTTTAAGGAAGTATCTATAGTCAGGATATTTTGAAGCAGATTAAAGGTTACATCTTGTGTTTGAACATTAAGGAATTCTAAAATAAAGTGTCAACTGCGTCCAATTTTACTACCAATATAAATGCTTAACATCTAAAAAAATTCTCTCTGGAATATTTGCCCACATTCTAATGTAAATTACAAAGGTTTACAACATTTGTAACAAATGTAAAGTGGGTGGCGCATGCCTTTGATCCAGAACTTGGGGAGGCAGAGCCAGGCGATCTCTGTGAGTTCCAGGCGGGCCTGGTCTACAGGGCTCAGCAAGGGCTACACAGAAAAACCCTGTCTCAAAAAACCAAAGTACTGCTGCTGGGCAGTGGTGGCGCAGGCCTTTAATCTTAACCAGCACTTGGGGCGGCAGAGGCAAACAGACCTCTGTTAGTTCAAGGCCAGCCTGGTCTACAAGAGCTAGTTCCAGGACAGCTAGGGATGTTACACAGAGAAACCCTGTCTCGAAAAAACAAACAAACAAAAGTATAGAAAACCACACTGAATAAATGCCAAAAGATAGCCACGATATGAAAAATGTGACTAATTCTTCAAAACATGGGGGGGGGGGCAATGACACTTAATTTATAAGCCTGATGTTTAACAATGAATAATATTAATTTGGTTTTAGGATTTTTTTTTGGCTTTTTGTTTGTCTGTTTGGTTTTTGTTTTTCAAGACAGGGTTTCTCTGTATCCTTGGCTGTTCTGGAACTCGTTTTGTAAACCAGGCTGGCCTCGAATGCAGAGATTCGCTCGCCTCTGCCTCCCGAGTGCTGGGATTAAGGGCGTGGTCCAGCCAATAGTGCGTGGACTTAAAAGGGGCAGACTCAGGAAGGAGCTGGAGATCCCGCTTAATTCCTACTTCACCACTGGCCTAGTCTTGGGTGCAGCACTAAATGTCTCTGTTTCCCCATACACTGACACAAGAACAGCTTAACTGACGTTTTCAGGTTGTGAGAACTGATTCCAAGTCTCTGAAGTACTTCAGGACCACGAAGGGAACCACGCCGTAAGCATAAAAGGTCATACTTATTTAATGCGAAAACTGCAGCTACCTGTTAGCAGCAGTTCCAAACTCAACCGTAATTCTTTTGTGTCTTAGAAGGGGGCATGTACTTCAGGAGCTGGTCGAACTGTCTCAGAGAAAACAAATAACTACTTTCCAAATTTTCCGTTTTCTCAAAAGAAAAAAAAAATCGTGTCGCTATCCAACCCTAGTACTTGCAAAGGAAAACAAAGTTCAGAGCCGGTTGTTGATAAGCCTAGCTAGACTACAGACCATCAGGAATCACGGAGGAACTTTTCTTTGTTACCATACCAGAAATGTGACCCCTGAAAATAATCTCAAAAAGCAATCCTTGTCATGAGAGTTGTACTAATGGGAAACGGCCCTAGCCTTTCTTACCTCAAGAACTGCACATGGTGGCTGAAAGAGGTTGCAGCCAAGACTTAGGGAGAATTCTCTCAAAACCTAACCTAACTGGACAGGTAGTCCAGCACTCGGTGCTGAGCGCTGGGTACTGAAGAGGGTTGCTCGGGAAAAGTGCTGATGCCATCTCCAGCTGCCCCTGGATGACAGTAACAATGCAAACACTGACAAAAGAGCTAGGAGGCCACCCAGAGCCCCTTGCCTGGCAACACCTCTGCCCGAGCCTCCACATACAAAGCGACAAATCCCCGAGAGGCCCTCGGCTGACAGATCTTCCAAGCGAGACCTAGCGTGGCAACATGCGGTGGGGGAGAAAAGTACGGCTTGTCACTCCTTCCAGGGGCGCGGGGTGCCCCGAAGGTGAGAGCAAAGGCTTCGGTCCTCTCGGTCAATCCCCGGCCCGGGGACCGCGCCGGCTCGTCCTTCCCCGCGGCAGCGGCCGTCCGCGGGGTGGGGAGCCTTGCAGCCCGCGCTCGTCCCGGTCCGGCCGGCAACTCCTCGCCCAACTCCGCGGGCGCCAGGCGGCCCGCCCGAGCGCCGGGTGGGGGAGGCGACACGGCCCGGCCCGCTCCCTCGGCACGCGGTCCGCGCCCGCCGCCCGCCACCCTCCGCCCGCGTCTCCGCCCGCCGGGCCCCGGCTGCCCAGCTCGACCGCCGGGTGGCCTGGCTCCCTACCTGAGGCGGTGTACCAGCTCCCGGCGTGGCTGGCTTCCCGGCAGACCACTCGGTTGGACATCTTGGTGCCTGTGCCGCCTATGGTGCACGAGGATGAATGAGGAGGCGGCGGCGGCAGCGGCGGCGGCGGCTCCGCGAGGGGACGAGACGCCGCGGGCCCAGCCCAGGAGGAGGCGGCCGCGGGGAGGGGACCGGCCCGGCCCAGGAGGAGGAGGAGGAGAAGGAGGAAGAGGAGGAGATGGCAGCCGGGGCGGACGACGGTAACAATCACCACAAACTCCGGCGGCCGCCGGAAGATGGGGCCCACGGCGGCTTCGCCCGAGCCTCGCGGCAGCCGCGGAGTCACCGCCGCTGCCCTGACCGGGCTGCTTCCCCGAGCCGCCCCCGGCCCCGCGGCGCGCGGCCTGCAGAGCCTCCCGCTGACCCCACCCCCGTGACTCCGCGCCCTCCCCCACCCGCCCCGCCCCCACCGCCAGGCCTCCCTCCTGCCGCGCGCCCGCCGGCCCCGCCCCGCGCCTCCGCCCGCCGTGCGGCGCGGTCAACGGCGGAAGCGGGACGGGCTCCGAGCCATTCGGGGTCGGGCGGCCTCGGGCCAGGTGGCGGCGATCGGCGCCAACTCCCCCCCTTCTCCCCCGTACAGCCCGGGGCCGGGCCCTGAACCCAGGAAGCCTACGCGTCCTTACTCTCCGCGCTACCGGGTCCGGCCCACTGAGCATGCCCAGCGCCGCGGCCGGGCCCGCCGAGGAGGCTCAGCGTGCACGCTCCGCTCTCCGGGGTTTAGCGCCAGCAGAGGCTGGGGGCAGGGCGCGGGGCGCAGGACGCAGCCGCGAGGCGGGGAGAGCCCCTTCCCTCCCCACCCCCCACTCCCGAGTCGCCTGACTTGTCCCCGCGCGCCGCCGGCTCAGCACACACACGCGGTTGCTGCCCGCCAAGTCCGGCCGGGGTTACCCCTGCCACGGCGTCCTTGGTGGATTCCCACCATCGGGGTGTCGCCCAGGAATGCAAGTCTGGGGCCGCCCCGAAGTTTCATTTGTAGAAACCGGAGTGTGGCGAAGTGGACCCGGGGGGAGTAGGGGAGCTGTAAAAATGCAGCCTTCGCTTCCCAGGCTCGTCCCTACCACCTAATAGTGCCTTTGACAGAGTTATATGAACTAATTGTATCTTAGCTGTAACTGCAGTGTGGCAAAGATTGTCTCAGTTATTTCCTACTGGGTAAAAAGGGGTAGGGGATTGACACTCGGGTAAGGCACACTACAAATGTCGCCCTTCATTTACCTTATTAAATCCCAGTATTCCTCGTATGTGTCGGCAGCAAAGAATCCCTTTACAAGTTGGGTAGAATCACAAAGAAAGTGGGTTTGGCTTTGAAGTACAGGATTCCCAAACTAGGAAGTGTAACAGTTGCCCATTTCCCAGAAAGTATTTGGGGCCAAAATCATACAACGGGTATATCATAGTTTAGCATGAAACTAGCTGCTCACTACCCAAATACGGTGTTACTTAATACCGTAAGAATAGACTTTTATTTGGTTGGGCTTTTTCGCCAGGTTCTCAAGTGATAAATTTCTCAATGACAAGAAAAAGGGTAGATTGCTTCTTTCTCCCAAGAGCTTGTGTTACTTATCAAACGTAGCAAAGACCACACTGACGAATAAAACACAAGTTCTTGTGCTGAAGAAATGGCTCCAAGGTTAAATACATGCTGCTTTTGCAGAGGACCTAAGTTGACTCACAGCGCTGACATTGGACAGCTCCCAAACATCCCTTAGTCCAGTTCCAGGGGATTTGACGCCCTCTTCTGGCCTCCACAGGCACCTACAATTATGTGCACATACCCCCCCACAAATATATAATCAAATCTGTTTTTAAAGATCTCTAGGATGCTTCACTTTGTAGCCCTGACTGGCCTGAATGGAACACCAAGAGTAAACATGGCTGTCCTCTGCCTTTGGAGAGAGAGATGGGCAGCCAGATGCCACAACTGTTTTGGGACAGGATCTCCCTATATACCCCTATACACTTTTATTTCTATTTTTGGTTTTTCAAAACAGGGTTTCTCTGTGTAGCTTTGGAGCCTTGTCCTGGAACTCACTTTGTAGATCAGGCTGACCCCAAACTCACAGAGATCGACCTGCATCTGCCTCCTGAGTGCTAGGATTAAAAGCATGAGCCACCACCACCTGGCATAATTAAATTCTTTAATCCCAGCACTCCGGGAGCAGAAGCAGACGGAGCTCTGTGAGTTCCAGGACAGCCAAAGCTATGTAGACACCTTACCTCAAAAGGAAAGAATAAATTGGTAGCTCTAGTTGGCCTTGAACTCTTAAGATCCACCTGCCTCTGCCTCCCAGTGCTAGGATTAAAAGTATACACCACAGTGCATGGCCATTAAGGGGAATTACAGAAGGCATCTGATTAACATTACATGATTAGCATCACCTTTGGACAGGGTCTTAACCTAAAGACAAGATTAATATGCTCCCAGTACAGGGTTTCTTAACTTTAATACCACTCTTAGCTTGAACTGGGTGACTAAGAGGGAGAGATAGGCACATGGACTGTCCTGTACCTTCTGAGATACTTAATATCCTGGGCTCTACCCTGTCAGCAGAAGCCCACCTCACTCATTGCCCATACATAACCAAAGGGGGAAACTTGCCTCCCATTTGAGAACAAGAGTGCTAGTGAATTGTGTCCCTAGCTTTCATCACACTACTCTCTCAGAACCAGTGAGCTATCTCAATTTCTTCAAGGGGGACAATAGGAATACACGCAAAATACAAAAATACTACATATTTCTTTTTAATTTTATATGTATAAATGTTTTGCCTGAATGTATGTAAGTGCATCTTGTGTGTGCCTAGTCAGAAGAGGGGGTCAGACCCCTGAAACTGGAGTTAGATCGTTGTGAGCCACTGCGTGGGTGCCAGGAATCAAACCTGGATCCTCTGAAAGAGCAACAAATACCCTAAGATGTCACCTCTTCAGCCCCCTATTGTTTTGCAGAGATGCAACAAAACTACAAGAACATTGGTGGAACTGAGTTGAATGCCCATGTAAGCACTTACCAGCAGTGTCATCTTAAGCAGGCTTTTAACCTCCCCAGTCTTCTCTGCAAAGTGGAAAAAAGCTCCTCTACAGACAATTCCAGAGGTCATTTAAATAAAATATTGCAAATGTGGTGGCTATTATATGATTACTACAAAGTATCACATTCAAAACTACAAGCAGTTCATGGAAACAAACATAAAAACTATAAAGTAATGGTGTTTTAACAGTTTATTTTGAAGGTCTTTTTAAAAACAAAGTAAAAGACCATCTGAGAAAAAAAATTGCACAGATGATACTCATTAAATAAGTATGGTGATTAAATCAGACAGAGGATATGTTCTCTTCTGCAACTCCAGAAGTGAGTTCTGTGGTCCGGAAGGTTCCAGAGGGGGGAGGGGAATCATGGCAATTAAAGCTGCCTCGTAATCATGTAAATCTACAGTAGCAACCAAATGTTTCTTTTCTTCCCAAGTAATCAATTTCGGTCTTCAAACTGTGCCTTATTTTTTAAAAGATAAGATGCTAGAAACTCAATGGGATTTGGTGGTCTGTAAGGGAAAAGAAACACAAAGATATTAGATATTCTGCACATACATTATTTTATTTATTTGTTTGGTTTGGTTTTTCGAGACGGGGGGGGGTTTCTCTGTAGTTTTGGAGCCTGTCCCAGAATTCACTCTGTAGACCAGGCTGGACTCAAACTCAGAGAGATCTGCCTATCTCTACCTCCCAAGTGCTGGGATTAAAGGTGTGTGCCACCACTGCCCGGCTACACCATTTTTTGAAATGCATCTGTTTAATTTTCATTTCCAATTAAAGGTTATCTGTAATAAATATGGTAAATGAGACAGGCAAACTAAGAAGCCAATATTAAAGTTTAAAAGGACTTAAATTGTTTTATAGCTAAAACCAGTATGAACTCAATTCTAAAACACATGGGGTCTTGTTTAATCTTTGTTATTATTGCATGTATGCATGGTGGGAACAGATGTCTCACCCATGTGGAGGTCAAAAGACAACTGGGGAGCCGGTTCTATCCCAGCACCTTCATATGAGTTCTGGACATTGAAATCAGGTAACCGGTTAGGTCTGCCCTGCTCAGCAAATACCTTTACCTACTGAGTCCAAAAACACAACCCGAGGGAATGAAAGGCTGCTTGCCTCAGGGGGACTTCTAGGATACAAGCAGTGTTCGGCTTCATGACCTTAGTGCATATAGCATAGGTGTTTAGTTTCAAGATGGCCCAGCACTCTGGGGACAGAGACTAGCCTAGTCTACATAGCCAGTTCCAGGCCAGTCAAAGCTACACAGTGAGAACCTTTTTAAAAACAAAAACAAACCAGGCGGTGGTGGTGCATGCTTTTAATCCTAGAGGCAGATCTCTGGGAGTTCGAGGCCAGCCTGGTCTACAAAGTGAGTTCCAGGGCAGGGTGCAAAGGTACACAGAGAAACCGCGCCTCAAAAAACCAAAACAAACTCAAGCTGTATGCCTACAGTATGTGTAGTTTCCAAAGTATTATCCTTCAGCAAAAAAACCATGTAAATAAGGGAGATAACATTAGCACCCAGATGAACTCACAGATGACTGAAGGTCCAATGATTAACATTCATTTAGACAACCTGCTTCTTTTTAAAGAGACACTTCAATTTTCCTTCAAATCTTTTATTACATATATTTTGTGGGAGGCATGGCACTTGTGTGAAAGACAGCAATTCTCTCTACTATGTGGGTCCTGGGGAATCGAACTCAGGGCATCAGGCTTGGTGGCAAGCCTCTTTACTCACTAAACTATCTTACCAGCCCAAATTTTTTAAATTAATATTTATGATGCTACAACAACCAATTCACACCTAAGAAAACCACTTATAAATTTAAATAACTCCACATTTACCATAGATCCTACTCCAAAAGGCAGGGTGTGGGAGAAAAAGGAAGGCAAGCAAGCAAGCATACGGAAAACTGAATTACCATAATTAGTTCTAAGACAGCCAGGACTGTTGCACAGAGAAACCCTGTCTCAAAAAAACAAAAACAAAAAAATTTCCCTGTGCTAGGGGAATGTGTGGCACGTGCCCTTTTTTATGTGGGGGGAAAGAAAATCAGCCAGGTGGTGGCGCACACCTTTAATCCCAAAACTGGGGAGGCAGAGTCAGATGGATCTCTGAGTTTGAGGCCAGCCTGGTCTACAAGTCAAGTTCAAGGATAGCTAGGGCTACACAGAGAAACCCTATTTTTTAAAAATTGATTTATTTATGTAATTATACATAATTATATTATACATATATTATACATATATATGACTGGTCTGACTGCATGTATGCCTACATGCAGAAGAGGGCATCAGATCCCACTACAGATGGTAATGAGATGTCATGTGGTGGCTGAGAATGAATTCAGGACCTCTGAAAGAGCCGCTGGTGTTCTTAACTGCTGAGCTATCTCTCCAGGTTTTGCCTTTTTGTTTGTTTGGCTTTTGAGACAGAGTAGATCCTGGCTGTCTTGGAACTCACTCTGTAAACCAGGCTGGCCTCAGACTAGGAGATCCATCTGCCTCAGCCTTCCCAGTGCATCACCCATGCCTAGATTGCCTGCACTAAAAAGATACGAGGAGCTATGTAAGTTTCAGGACAGTCAGGGCTATTTAAAGAAAACCTGTCTCAAAAATTAAAACAAATAAATTTAAAACAACTTCCCTTTGCATTTTAAACAGCATCCAAGGTAAGCTAGCATTCTACCACTGAGCTACAATATAACCTCAGCTCTAGCCCTTTCTTTTCTATTTCTTGAGAAAGTTACATAAACCAGTCCACCAGGAACTAACAGTTCTCTTGTCTCAACCACCCAACTGCTCACACCAACACACCTTACCAGCAAAATCTTCTGAGCTGCCTACAAACCCACTTTCACCAAATAATTAGGTTAACCTAATAACTGATTTTACAAAAACTCTTTGCCTATGAATTCTATTTAAAAACTTATTATTCGTTAAAATCATCCTAGTTTTCTTTTAGCATTTAATAGTAGTATTTAGAATTTTAATCAGGCACGGTAGGTAGTGCACACCTATAATCCTAGCACTCAGGAAGCAGAGGTGGACGATCAGAAGTTCAAGGTCATCAAAGTTACAAAGGAAGTTTGAAACCAATTTAGGCTACTTGAGACTCTGTCCCAGTAAAACAGTGATTTAAAATTTAAATTAAATAGGATTTCTAACATAACAGCCATCTTTGGAAAAAAATGAAAAAGTAAAAGAAAATTACCTTTTTGGGGATGGTGCTGGGGACTGAACCTGGGACTTCAGGAACACCTGGGCAACACCCTACCACTAAGGTCTTACTCCAGCCCAGCCACATTCTAGTCATCAACAGCAGAGTCAAGATATACTCAGTCATAAATAAATCTTATAAATAACCAAGCAAAAACAAAAGACAAGTATTTATTGTATTCATTTAGTCAGTAACAGTCTTATGTATTCCAAGCACATGCTCTAATGGACAGCATGTGTGTGTGTGTGTGTGTGTGTCTTTTAAGCATGTATAGGTATTTTGCCTACATGTATGTTTATGCCCACAGAGGCCAGAAGAGGGCATCAGATGCCCTGGTCCAGAGTGACAGATGGCTGCGAGCCTCATGTAGGTGTTAGGAAACAAAGGAAGGTCCTCTGCAAGAGCAGAGACCAAGTCATCTCACCAGCCCATTCTTGTTTCTTAAAGACAGTGTCTCACAACGCTACCCTGACTGGCCTGAACCTCAACCATCTAGAAGATCTGCCAGTCTGTGCCTGTGTGATGGGACTGAAGGTGTGTTCCACCACAACCAGGACACATAACTTTTATATAAACTAACATATCAATCTTGGCCATCAAGATGGCTTACAGGGAAGACCCCTGCCACCAAGCCTGACAACCTCATAACTCATGTATAAAAAGAGAAAAATCAACTCCTGAAAGTTGTCTTCTGACCTCCACACTTACACTCAGGCCAACAAACATGCATGTACCCATATACATAAGCACACCCCAGCATACACATATGCATACATACACACTAGCACACACAATTAAATATAACAAAATTTAACTAATCTATGTTACTAACTTATGTCCATTTACTACAGAGATTATTACTGTCCTAGATTTAAAACATACACACTGACTAGTTTACAAAACAAATTTCCTTATTTGTTTACAGAAAAAAAGAAATTAGAAGCTGGGTATGATAGTTCACATTTGTAATTCCAGTACCTGGGACACAGAATATGCAAATGAATCCATAACCTTCCTCAGCTACTAATTCAAAGTCAGCATGAGCTACATATGACCCTACTTGAAGAAAAAAAAATGGGCTAGAGAGATGACTCAGTGGTTAAGGACACTAGCTGCTCTTTCATAGAACCGAGGTTCAATTCCTAGCACCCACTGTTGCCTAACAACCAGGGTAACTCCAATTGCAAAGGATCCCATGCCATCTTCTGGCCTCTGTGAACACCAAACATCCACACACACGTGCACACACACACGCACACACACACGCAGGTGAAAACACACATTAAAAAATAAAAATAGGGACAAGGTGGCAAAGTGGTTAAGGCGATGGACTGCTAAAAAATAAAAATAAATAAAACAAAACAAAAAAGAATTCCTGTAAGGATTATTGCAATGCATGTAGAAATAAGAGAACTGCTCCCAAATGGAGAAGTAACTGCTGATGAGCAAGTGTACTAGCAAAGAGCCCTTTGAGACCAGCTGGGAGCGTAGCCGGATAGTGGAGTGCTTGCCTGTCATGAGCAGGGTCCTGTCTGAAGTCCAGGCACAACCAAGAAGACTAGAATAATCCTAAACTTGAGACAACAGTGACACAGGGAAAAATTTAAGGAACAAATTACTGGACAGAAATACAAATTACAGCAAATACCACAATATGTCAAATACTGTATAAAGTCAAACTCCATAAAACTAGAAAATCAATTCTTGATAATTTGCCATTAAAAACAATAAGCAAGAACAAGCAAAAAGGCTTCAAATAGATAAACTATAGTGACAAAGGAAAATGGACAATGGATCTGGGTGAAACCGAACTGCAAACCCAGCAGTTAGGTGTTAGAGGCAAAAGGATCAGATCAGAGTTCAAGGTCAGCCTGAGCTGTTTGAGACTACCTCAAAAAAAAAAAAAAACAGGAATATACATAAGCAGGCAGAGTGCTCATGCCCTAGATTCAATCTGAAGAACCACAAAAACCAGATTTGGAGATATGGTATCATACTTCCCACAACCCAAGCACTGGATCGGAAGTTCAAGGTCATCCTTGGCTACCTAGTGAGTTCAAAGTCAGCCTAGGCTACCGGTCAAAAAAACAACAATGGTAAAATGGCTAAGTTACTGTGGTACTTTTATAATTTTAATTATAACCATTAGCTGGGCAGTGGTGGCACACACCTTAACCCCAGCACTCTGGAGGTAGAGACAGGTGGATTTGTGAGATATATATATATATGTGTCAATGAAGACTAACTAGAACAATGTTATCCTTAAGTAAAAACTTTATAATATTACCTGCAGCCTATGATTCCAAGTGGTATACAGGAGTTCAAATCCCAGCATCCACCCACATGGTGACTCAATCATCTGTGTAATTCCAATCTCCATGCAATACCCTCTTCTGACCCACATGGTGCACAGACATACACCCATATAAAATACCCACACAAAATTAATAAAAAATTAATAAAACATATTTTAAAAATCTAAGTTTAACAGCAATAGGGCCAGTAGGATGATTCAGCAGGTAAAGGTGCTTGATACTAAGCCTAATGACCTGAGTTTAATCCTCAAGATCCACACGGTGTAAGAGCAGAACTGACAGAACTGGACTATCAAATTTGTCTACACACACACACCATACAGAAATGTATTCTAAAATAAAATAAGTGTGACATCACTGCACACAAACACTATAGCAAAGAACCACCATACACAACTAGCAGTATCTAGTTAGCAGTATCTAGTGGGTGTGGAAATCCCACTTTCTATCTCCAGTCAGACAGCATTATCTCACCTTTCCTTTGCAAGCACAGCAAGACCCTGTAACAAGATAGGCACGACTGTCTGATCCAGGTAGGCACGGGTTGGCAAAGACTGTAGATCCACCTTCTGTTTTGATGACTTTTCTGCATTAATCTTCTCATTTTCGACTATCCTCTAGTGTTGTAAAAAAATAAAAAATAAAAAAAGGATGAGAATCCCAAAGTACAAGATCATTTTGAGAGCAAAACAAAAACTAATGGGAAAAGCACACTAAGAGGAAAGCAAATCGTGACAAGAATACAGCAGACAGCAAACCTCTCGGCCAAAAGAAACTGAAGCCAATCCCTAAATTCCTGTTTTTATTATTTCATGGGCATGAGTGTTTTGCCTACATAGATTTATGTAAATCATGTGCCCAGGAAGGCCAGAACTGCCAACTCGCCAGCCCCAACCCCTAACCTCAGTCCTCTGCAAAAACACTTGCCAACTCGCCAGTCCCAACCCCTAATTTTATGGTTTCCCCGGACAGGGTTTCTCCTGGAACTCACTCTATAGACCAGGCTGGCCTCAAACTCACAGAATCTGCCTGCTTCTTGAATATTGGGATTAAAGGAGTGTGCCACCAACACCAAGCAATAAATTCTTTTCTTTTAAATAAGTTACTTTTATTTCACATGTACTCATGTTTTGCCTGCCTGCATGTATACATGTGTGAAGTGTAAGATCACCTGAAACTGGAGTTACATGCAGTTATGAGCTGCCCCTGTGGGTGCTAGGAATTGAAACTGGGTGCTCTTAATCTCTGAGTCATCTCTCCAGCCCAACAAATTCTTAATGTAGTAATGAACACAGTCCTAACTTATCAGAGTATTTGTGTATTTAAAAAAAAAGAACTACTCATTTACATGCTACAATGTCTCCAATAAGAAACAGCAATTCCAGGGAGATTATATACAAGCATGAAGTCCTGGGCTCAGGCCCTGCATTAACTGGGTATGGTAGTGCCAGGTGGTGGTGGCGCACACCTTTAATCCCAGCACTTGGGAGGCAGAGGCAGGTGGATCTCTGTGAGTTCGAGACCAGCCTGGTCTACAAGAGCTAGTTCCAGGACAGGCTCCAAAGCTACAGAGAAACCCTGTCTCAACAAAACAGAAAAGGAAAAAAAAAAAAAAAAAAACTGGGTATGGTAGTGCATACCCATGACCCCAGCACTTCATAGGTAGAAGCAAAAAGATCAGGAATTCAAGATCATTCTCGGCTACACACCAAGTTCAAACCCAGCCTGAGCTACAAGTAACTATCTTTTAAAGGGGGGGACTGAGCTGGGGTCTACAAAGTGAGTTCCAGGACAGCCAAAGAAACCCTGTCTCAACAAAGAGCAAGTACTCCTCTTCCAGAGGACTAGAATTCAATCCCAACACCCACATCAGGCAGCTAACATGCTCACAATGCCTGTTATTCCAGTCCCTGGAGGGCCTAACCCCTCTACAGGTACATATACATACATACAACTAAAACTTTTTAAATAAATCATTACCAAAATAAACAATTCCTATAATACCATCCTTAACTAATTTCACTCAAGCACTGACTGAGCACTTACCACGTGTCTATTGCTATGCTTAAGAAGTCAATGTGCCAGTCAATATTGGCCACAAACTTGACGTGGTCTAGAATCACGTAAGAAATAGGACGCCAAGCACCTGGAAAGGATTATCTAGATTAAGTTATTCTCTAGGCTGGCCTGTGAGGGTTATTTTCCTTAGGATAAGGAGCGCGGAGCAGCAACTTTCACACAGCTTCAGTCCTGGGCCACTGGCTGCTTCGAGAGGTGAAACCTAGCTGGGTGGGAGCATTTGCTGCGCTCTTCTGACTGTGAACATAGATGACCAGCTGCTGCAAGCACCCCATTTGACCCTCCCTACATGATGGACTGAACCCCAAGACTACAAACCAAGGTAAACCCTTCTGTCCTGAAGTTGCTTTTGTAGGGATAGTTTGTCACATCAGGAAATGGGGCAGTCAATTATCACGGATTAAATATACACAATACAGATAGACCACCAAACACAAAGACAGAAAGATCACAGTGCACTACAGTGACAAAAAGAACAGAGAGTGAGGTCAAGTTTACAGTCAAAAACAAAAAGAATTATTACAGGGGCGGTGCACACCAGTGATCCCAGCACTGCAGAGGCAGGTGGTTCTCTGTGAGTTCAAGGCCAGCCTGGTCTACAGAGCTAGCTCCAGGACACAGCCAAGGATACACAGAGAAACCCTGTCTGGAAGGGTGATGCCACTCCTGGGCTGCTGATCCTAAGTGCTATAAGCAAGCTGAGCAAGCCAGTAAGTAGCATCCCTGCATGGTCTCTGCATCAGTTTCTACCCTGACTTCCCTGGATGATGGACTGATTACAGTTGTAAGATGAAATAAACCCTTCCCTCCCCAAGTTACTTTTGGTCAAGCTGTGAGTGCACATGTGCGTGTGTGTGTGTGTGTGTGTGACAGAGAGAGACAGAGGAGAGAGAGAGAAAGACTATCTCTATTTTATACCCTTTTCAGTCCCAGAAACCAGAGATCCACCTACCTCTACCTCCTTAGAACTGGAGATTCTTTAGAGAGAGAGAGAGAATATCTCTATTTTATGCCCTTGGCTGTGCTAGAACTCAAGAAATCCACCTGCCTCTACCTCCCTAAAACTGGAGATTCTTTTTTTTTCCCCCTTTGGTGTTTTTTTTTTTCTTTTTGGTTTTTCAAGACAGGTTTCTCTGTGTAACAGCCCTGGTTGTCCTGGAACTCACTATGCAGACCAGGCTGATCTCACAAGAGATCCACCTGCCTCTTCCTCCAGAGTGCTGGGATTAAAGACTTGTGGCTCCTGGCTCCCACTTCCAGCTCAGAGCTGAGAATTCTAAATGTGTGTGCCACCACACTCAGCCTGAAAAATATTGGGAAAAAAAAAAACAAAGGGTGCACTTCCTGATCTTAATATAATGTTCTTATTTATGTATTTATTTATTTTTATGTGCATTGGTGTTTTGCCATGGGTATCAAACAGTTCCAGTTGCCCTGGAACTGGAATTACAGACAGTTGTGAGCCGCCATGTGGTTATTGAGAATTGAACCCGGGTTCTCTGAAAGAGAGGTCAGTGTTCTTAACCCCTAAGCCATCTCTCCATCTTCTTGCTCTTGAAGAGGACCTAAGTTCAGTTCTCAACACTCCAATCAGAAAGCCCACAACCACCTGAAACTCCAGCGCCAGGTAATTTGACACTTTCTTCTGGCCTGAGGGGTACCAATACACATATGGCATACACACACATTAAAAAAAAAAAAAATCGGGCTGGAGAGATGGCTCAGAGGTTAAGAGCATTGCCTGCTCTTCCAAAGGTCCTGAGTTCAATTCCCAACAACCACATGGTGGCTCACAATCATCTTTAATGGAGTCTGGTGCCCTCTTCTAGCCTGAAGGCATACACACAGACAGAATATTGCATACATAATAAATAAACAAATATTAAAAAATCTTAATAGTAAAAAATTGTAATGTTTTAAGAAAGAAATTACTAGGTTAAAAAAAAAGAAAACATCTATAACAAAGAAAAATCAAACTACAAAAACAGATCAAGACACAATATATAGTGTCAAGCATGGTGGCATACACCTTTAGTCCCAGCCCTCAGAAGGTAGAGGCAGCCGACCTCAGAGAGTTCAAGGCCAGCACAGACAGTCCACATAGCAAGTTACAGGACGGCCAGGACAATATAGAAACCCTGTCTCAAAAACAAACAAGATACAAATAAATAATACTTTATACTATATTATATATTATATTATACTATATTATATTATATATTAAGTATATAGTATATTTAATCTATATACTATAGATTAGGCAAGGCCATTAAAAATAAATCAGTTTATCCCACCATTGAGCCCTAAGCCACAATACCAACCTGTCAGGCAAGACTTAGCCAATAATGTTAAAGTGGTATGATGATACATGGAGTAACCTACTGCTTTCTGACTGGATGTGTGGCCTGCTTGGTACTTAAACCTGGCCAAAAGCCTATATCGCTCTGGAGGCCATAGCCCTAGTGGCCACCTACTCTGTTGTATCTCTAGAGTCGCGTTGTTAAACTGTGTAAATAGTTCTGTTTCTACCACAGCTCAGTGCAGCTCTCAGCCTTGGCCACAGACACCTCTTTTTGTGAGGCAGCAAGAAATGAAGACTCAGAACTGGTCAAAGTGCTAGTACTCAGCCCTAAATGGAACTTCTAGAACTCCCATTAAGGCTCAGAGAACACTGTCAAACATGAAGAAAAAAAATGTTAAGAATTAGCTGGGCAGTGGTGGCACACACCTTTAATCCCAGCACTCGGGAGGACAGGCAGGCCGGTCTCTGAGTTTGAGGTCAGCCTGGTCCAGGGCAGCCAGGGCACCATAGAGAAACCCTGTCTCAAAAAACAGAGAGAGAGAACCAGTCACTCTTGCAGAAGACCCTGATTCAATTCCCATCACATACATGGTAGCTTACAACTGTCTGTAATTCAAGTTTCAGGAGATCTGCCACCATCTCCTTATGAAAAACAAATACCCAGGTAAAAGACTCATATACATAAAATAAAGTATTAAAAAAAATATGTAAGTCAGGCATGATGGCACATGCCTTTAATCCCAACACTCAGTATGCAGACATAGGTGGATCTCAGAATTCAAGACCAGCCTGATCTACATGGTGAGTTCCAGACAGTCAGAGCTACATAGTGAAAACCTATCTCCAAAAACAAAGAAAAGAAACATATATACTTATACATTGAGGGAGGCAGAAAGAGAGAGAACACATAAATACAATGCAATTCTTTCACACACACACAAAAAAAGTCAACCTGTCAACATTGAAACACAAACTCTAGGTAAAATGGCTCGGTGGGTAAGACTGTTTGCTACACCCAAGCCTGATGTCCTGAGTTCCATCTCCAGAACCCACCTAAGGGTGGAAGGAGAAAAACGACTCTGTGTAAGGTTGCCCTCTGACTTACACTTAAACAGAGAGAGAGAGAGAGAGAGAGAGAGAGAGAGAGAGAGAGAGAGAGAGAGAGAGAATAATGAATATAGAAAAGAAAACAACTCTAAGTTTACTTGCTAGTGACCTGGAACAAGTTACCAAGTTACTGAACTTTAAGCATTCTGGGGCTAAAGATATCTCCAAATTGGTCAGGTGTGTATCACACAAACATCAAAACGTTGAATAAATATTAACACCTGTTTCTACAAAAAATGCTTAGAAACGCTCCTGCCCTTTGTGTTTTTAATCCAAACTTAATCCCGCAAGTCTCCTATTCACACACAAATTTTCTCCAGGAAGCCTCTATTTTCCTAATCAAACCTACCCAGCTCTGGTTCCGGGATTTGGGCATTCATTTACAAAGTACCTTTATTTTCGGCAAGTATAGGTATGCTAGTAAAAGAAACCGCTTATAATCTGATACTACGGAGATCACGGCAGCCAAGTGTTTCCTCGTGCAGAGTAGCCTAGTGAACGGATCCTAAATTTTCTCCGGCTCTCAAGAGACCCACAGAGACGGCAGAGGAACTGAGCGAGTTACCTCGACATTGTCCGTGAGACCGTACTCGGAGTGAGGATTTTCTGCAACCTAGAAAACAAAATAGAGTCACAGAGACATCCGCCCGTTCCGCGCTGCCTCCCTGCACACACCGCCACTCTGAATCCAAGGGCCTCCTGGTACCTGCGTCTGTCCCTCCAGCATCTGCTCTGACTCCATGGCGGACCCTGCAAACCGCAATCAACCGGATACCAGTCTTGCAAAACAAGAAGAGCCGCGAGTTAGTTACCCGGGAGCTTTCAAGTGGAAGACGCCAGGATGCGGTGCAGCCTAGCCCGGGACCCCGCCCCTCACCCCCGCGGGCAGCAGACTCGCGGGCTGGGACGGTCCACGGACTGGCCGTCAGCGTCGCATCGCGAAGCTCGGAGGTCGTCCCGAGGATCTAGCAGTAGGAGGAGGAGGTCAGGGAGCTGATTACCCGCGCCAATGCTGTCGGTTCCTAAGTGCCCTGCACGGCGCCACCAACTCCCAGCGCGAACCGCTTCGGCCGTAAGTGAGGGACGTCGCGCTGCTGCCGCGCCTGCGCAGAGCAGCCCCGCTGGCAGGAGTGCCAGAGCCCGCCTAAGAGGGCCTGAGCCTCTGCGGTGCACAGTGAGCCTGGCCACCTGCCGGCTCCCCTCCTGCCGCAGACCTCTTGGAAGCAACCCCCTGTGTCGCCCAAAAGTCTCTGTCCCCGAGGAACTGAGACTATTCACTTGCTAAATGATTCTTATTAGGAACTCATAGGCCCAGGCTTTTCATTAAAGCCAAAGAGGGTCTGGAGAGACCGCCCGGGAGTTGATTTACTTGCTGTGTTTGCAGAAGACTTAGGTTTGGTTCCCAGCACCCATGTGGTGGCTCACAATTATCCTTAACTCCAGTTCAAGAGATGTGACGCTCTCTTTTGACCTACGCAGGCACGAGACACGCTTGTGCTCCACATAGATGCAGGCAAAACACGCACACATATAAAATACTATATATACTTTTTAAAGGCGCAGTGTCTGGGGGTTTGGGGATGACTTTTATCCAAGTCATGCAGTCTGTGAAGAGACCACACTCAGCCTACTCTACATCTAAATGAGTAAAAAGAAATGGACTCTCCAGGGTTAAAGGACGCATCTCAGTGGTAGAGCACACCCCCAGAATGACCAAGGACCTTGGTTTGATTTCCACAAAAGAAGTGAAAGTGGCTGTCCAGGATATACTACTAATGGGAACCATTCTGGATTTTGTTTGTTTTTAAATTTTAAAGCCAGGTGTTGTGGTTCCCATCTGAAACCCCAGCCTTTGGATGGCTGAGATAGATAAGGAGGGTCCTGCACCAGCCTGAGCTTCCAGAATGTGAGATCCAGATAAGCCTGAGTTTCCGGAAACAAGCTCTGACTACAAAGGGTGGGATGCTTGATTGGCTAGAATTTCAGTGCTGTGGAGAGGTTGGAATATTTCAAGTCCAGACACTAATTGTCTTGAGCCTAGATAGCTCCCAGATAGCTATTTAGTACCCAGCTCTGTAAGTGCCCTAACATCTTTGTAACTATTAGGTGAATCTTTTGGAATGTCCAGACACCTAGCTAATACCAACCAAAAGGCTTCTAAGAAGGCCTCAGTAGTTCCTAAGATGCCTATTAGCTATGATTTCCTCACTTTTCTACGCCCACACACCTAATGTATTCGCAAATTTCATTAACGACAGGTGTGGCGGCCCATGCCTTTAATCTCAACCCTGGGGAGACTAAGGCAGGTAGGTCTCTGAGTTTGCGGCCACCCTGGTCTTTATAGTTTTCTTTGTTCCAGTACTATAAAATGGGACTGCCACCACACTGGAGCATGGAATTTGAGATAACCTGAATTTTTATTCTTGAGCCATGGTCACTCATATTTGGCTCCAAAGCAAACCATCTTATCCCCATGGGGTGAGAGCTGTGTTTTGCATCAAGTGAGAGCCTGTCTCAAAAGAACATAATTTGGAAGGAAGGAAGGAAGTTGGGCTGTAGAGATGGCCCAGCCATTAAAAAAACTTATTGCTCTTCCAGAGGACCTGAGTTCAGTACTCTGCACACACATCACCTGTCACTCCAGAGGCTCTGACACCTTCTTCTGGCCTCTCTGGGCGCTTGGACTCACATGCAGTCACACAGAGATGTGGTATACACATACACATGATTAAAAATAAACTTTAAAACAGATAATTTATTTCCTACACAGAATTTATAGCCTGGGGTCATGAGAAATTGAGTCATGCTGCATAGGGCAATAGCCCCTAGCCATAGAAAATTGCTTGGCATAGACTGGCCATTTGGTTCCACGTACAGGAACAATATGCCTTGGTATCAAAAGCAACCCACCTGGGTTCATGTCAAACCACAAAAAAAGCTGTAACTTCCTGGTAGTTCCCTACAGGTGTGTATGTGTGTGTGTGTGTGTGTGTGTGTGTGTGTGTGTGTGTGTGTGTGTGTGTGTGTGTGTGTATACATGTCCCCCAGCCCCTCTAAATGCACCCAGCCTTCATCCCATAGGAAAGACTGTAGCTCCTCACTGTTCCAATAACGCAGAGTCAACCTGTTGAGATAGTCTGTCTGCTTCATTTTCCTTAAAACAGATAACAAATGTGAAAAATTTGGAAGGCCTTTAATTCAGAGCAATTATTTTAAGATAACTAACTGTAAAGGACACAACTCTGATTTTTTTTAACTCAATCCCATTTATAGTTGCACTTTTTTTTAAAAAAAAATGTTTATTTTATTAGTGCTGTGTGAGAGTGTCAGATCCCCTGGAACTAGAGTTATAGACAGTTGTGAGCTGCCATATGGTTGCTGGGAATTGAACCTGGGTCCTCTGGAAGAACAGCCAGTGCTCCTAACAGCTGAACCATCTCTCTAGCCCCTAGTTGCACATTTTAAATGTGTGTGTGTGTGGGTGGGTGGGTGGGTGTGGGTGTGTGCGTGTGTGTGTGTGTGTGTGTGTGTGTGTGTGCGTGCACGCGTGTGCTTGCTTGCTTGCTTGTAGAGGTCAAAGAATAACTTCCAGGATGTATCTTCCACCATGTTGGGTCCAGGGATTGAATTAAGGTCCTTAAGTTTGGCAGCAAGTACTTTTACCTGTTGGGCCATCTTACTAGACTCCATCGTTAACTCTTTAAATTTTCAGTTGAGTATTTTAATTAGAAACTTCCTATTCAATATCTGGAGACTTAAATCATGGCACATCAATATTATGGAAAATAAACCATTAAAATCAGGTGGAGTGGTAGTTCTGTTGATAGAATACCTGCCTAGCATGTACAGATCCCTGTACTAATCCCTACCACCACATAAATGGGGCTAGTTGGTGCTAGATCAAACTGGGGACAGTAGTATACGAACTTCAAGGTCATGCTTAGCTACCTAGCAGTTTTAAGCCAGGCTGGTCTATGTGAAATGACCCCCATCATTCATAAATAAATAAATACAATTTGAAATCATACCACATCACCTTGTGACCCTAAAAGCTACATGGATTCAGATCTCAAATAAATAAACCTTGTCTAGCAACTAGAATTATGGTTCGTTTTATTTATCTTTTAATTTATTTATTTATAGTGTTCTGCCTGCATGTACGCCTGTCGGCCAGAAGAGGGCACCAGATCTCACCATAGATGGTTGCAAGCCATCATGAGGTTGCTGAGAATTGAACTTAGGACCTTGGGAAAAGCAGACAGTGCTCCTAACCACTGTGACATCTCTCCAGCCTCTCTCCAGTCTCTTCCTGGGACTAATTTGGGGCTCACCAAATAGGCTAGGCTGCCTGACCATCAAGCTCCATGGATCCTGTTTCTCTTCCTCCCCAGCACTATGATTACAAATGTTCAACACCATGCCCAGCTATTTTAACCTGGGCGCTGGGATCATACTCAGGTATTCACACTTACACAAAAAGCTCTTTACAGATGAGTTATGTCCCTGGAACTTTTTATATATTTGTATACATTTTTGTATAGAGTTTGACACATCATTGGTGCATAATAACTGTTGGTAGATTTGCCCTGTAGTGGAATTTTATATTTCTACATCAATACTAGTGATGAAAACAGACAACGTAAACATTAATAAATAAATAACCAGCCTGGTGGTGGTGGCGCATGCCTTTAACCCCAGCACTCAGGAGGGAGAGGTGGGTGGATCTCTGTGATTTCAAATAAGCCCTGGGATACACAGTGAGACATTGTCCAAAAAAGAAAAGTGGGAGCTGGAGAGATGGCTCAGAGGTTAAGAACACTGGCTGCTCTTCCAGGGGTCCTGAGTTCAATTCCCAGCAACCACATGGTGGCTCAATACCATCTATAATGAGATCTGGTGCCCTCCTCTGGCATGCGTGTACATAGTAAATAAATAAATTTTAAAAAAAAAAGATAAAGAAAAGAAAATAACAAAGCCTCATGTGAAAAATAAAAGTAGGGTGGGCTGGAGAGATGGCTCAGTGGTTGAGAGCACTGACTGCTCTTCCAGAGGACCTGGGTTCAATTCCCAACACCCACATGGCAGCTCATAACTGTCTGAAGATCCAGTTCTAGGGGATCTGACACTTCACACCAATGCACATAAAATAAAAGTTAAATAAACTATAAAAATATTTTTTAAAACAAAGAAAAAAAAGAAAAAGAAAAGTAGGAAGCTAGGTATGATGATACATGTAATCTTGTAATCTCAGCGTGTAGGAGGAATACTGCCATGAGTTCAAGGTCAATCTAGGCTAGAGTGTAACAGAAAGAAGAGTATAATGTATGTGAGCAAGTGTGTGTGTGTATGTGTTGGATTTATGAGTGGAGGCCAGATGTCAATGTCAGTTATTTTTCCTTTTTTTGCATGTGTGCTTTTTCAAGACAGGGTTTCTTTGTAGCTTTGGAGCCTGTCCTGGAACTAGCTCTTGCAGACCAGGCTGGCCTCCAACTCAGAGAGATCCAACTGCCTCTGCCTCCCGAGTGCTGGGATTAAAGGCGTGCGCCACCACTGCCCTATTTTTCTATCTTCATCTAGCTCTCAACCTTGTTATTTAGAGATTTTTAAATGCTTTGATATTTTTGTTTTGTTGTTACTGTTTTATGTATATGGGTGTTTAGTCTGCATGTGTGTCTGTGCAACAATTTGCGTATCTACAGCCTCTGAAGGCCAGAAGAAGGCACTTGATCCACTGAAACTGGATAGTTAGTTGTGAGCTGCCTTGTGGGTGTTTCAGTTCTGAACCTGGGTCCTCTAGGATCCTCCTGTCTCTGCCTTGCCTCATACTCTGTGCTAGGCTTCTACATAGCCACTGGGAACCGAGGTCGGGTCTGCAGGATTGTGTAGCACACACTTTACCCTCTGAGCCATTTCCCCAGCCCAGACCATTAACTATTATTTGGATTTGCTTTGTTCAGAAGTACCCCCTTATCTGCCTGGAACATATCCTATAGTGGTACTTACCCCATTTTGTCTTCTATTTTCTTAATGAATGACTAAACACAATTAAATTTTGAGTTCTTCAAAGGCAAAGCCCATATCATTATCTTTGTATTTGTTTGATTCTTCTATTTAGAAGATATTGTTAGACGGGGGGGTGAATTCCAGGAGAAAACAAACACATCCACAAAAGTAATTCTTTCTACAGTTAGAGCTTCTAGAACTGGAATCATGGAATTGGAATAATAAAGAAAGCCACCTATGTTGGTGTTTGAAAGCAAATGGCCCCCAAAGGGAGTGAGTGACACAATTAGAAAATTTGGCCTTGTTGGAGAAAGCGTATCACACCCTCAATTAAATGTTTTTATTTATAAGCGTTGCTGTGGTCATGGTGTGTTTTCACAGCAGTAAAAAACCCTGATGAAAACATATGTTTAACTTTCTTCATGGACTTGAGACAAATCAGAGTGACAGGACCTAGAGAGATGGCTGATCGATTAGGAGCTAATACTGCCCTCGCAGAGGGCCTGAGTTCAGTTGCCAGCACCACACTGCAAGACTCACAACCACCTGTGACTCCAGTTCCAGGGGATCCACCATCCTCCTCTGGCATTACACACACATGCATCTTCCCACACATACAGCATACACATACTTAAAAAATAAAATCTTTTAAGACATTAGAATGATAATAACCTAATGTACAGGCAACATGCATTTAGGTATGATACAGTACATGTGGTAGCAGTAAGTAAATATGAAACGCTGATGTGGAATTAGGCAGGTATTAAGCCTGGTTCCTTCATTTGTTTGCCATGTAGAATTTTTGGCTTAGGGAGTTATGGGTTTTGGTTTTTTTGTTTTTTTTTTTTTTAGTTATTTAGTTATTTATTTTGGTTTTGGTTTTTTGTTTGTTTGTTTGTTTTGGGTTTTTTTTGTTTTTTTTTTTTTTTTAGAAAGGGTTTCTCTGTGTAGCCTTGGCTGTCCTGGAACTCACTCTGTAGACCAGGCTGGCCTCAAACTCAGAGATTCACCTGCCTCTGTAAAATCCCAAGTGCTGGGATTACATGCATGAGCCACCGCCACCTGGTCACTATGTAGCCAAGGATGACCTCAAGTTCTTGGTGCTGTTCCCTCAGCCTCTCTGTCACATATATGACAATTGTGAGTTCCTAAGAATGATCAAATGAGATAACACAAACTGCTTTGAAATTAGATTATATAAACATAAGTGAAATTAGTCTTCTATTATCTTTGCCTAAGAACTTCATTAGTACAATAATATTCTGTTCGGGAGGGGAGCAAAGGGGCTCTTGCTGCTTTTAAGCAATTGCTGGAAGAAAACTGATCCAAGTGTTTGCTGCACAGCTTGGAGCCAGCTCCCTGGCGGTCTCCTTTCCCCAAAATTGTCTATTGCTTTTATAACCCTGGGGAGGGACCTGTGAATACTGTAAAACTTTCTCACTTTCCTCACTTCCAGGAAGGGAAGTTTTAGCTCAGAGGACACAGTTACCTATCAAAGGGCCTTCTAAAGGATATAAGCACAAAAACCCTGGGTGATAGCCTAAGCCTGTGATCTTAGAACTCAAAAGACTGAGACAGGAGGATGAAGTTGGAGGTGATCTTCAGCTACAGATCGAATTCATGGACAGCCTGGACTACACGAGACCCTGTCCCAGTGTCGTGTGTGTGTGTGTGTGTGTGTGTGTGTGTAGTTTGGTTTTTTTTTTTTTTTTTTTTTTTTTTTTTTTTTTGGTTTTTCAAGACAGGGTTTCGCTGTAGTTTTTTTTTAGAGCCTGTCCTGGAACTAGCTCTGTAGACCAGGCTGGTCTTGAACTCACAGAGATCCGCCTGCCTC
Source organism: Ondatra zibethicus (assembly GCA_004026605.1). Taxonomy (NCBI): domain Eukaryota; kingdom Metazoa; phylum Chordata; class Mammalia; order Rodentia; family Cricetidae; genus Ondatra; species Ondatra zibethicus. The sequence goes on along the minus strand of PVIU01000600.1, from coordinate 138,773 downwards.
TGCCTCCCAAGTGCTGGGATTAAAGGCGTGCGCTACCACCGCCCAGGTTTTTTTGTTTGTTTGTTCTGTTTTTTGTGGTTGTTATAATACTATAATACTGATGGGATTAATGGAAAGACTGGCTTTATCATTTTTTATTTACTTACTTTGAGCCAAGGCCTCACTATACAGTTCTGGCTGTCCTAGAACTCACTGTTAATCAAGCTGGCCTCAAACTCACAAAAGATACACATAACTCTGCCCCCCAAGTGCTAGGATTATTGGCTTTTTTGGTTTGGGGGTTGTTTTGTTTTGTTTCATTTGTTTATTTGTTTGTAACTTTGTTTTGGTTTTTCGAGACAGGGTTTCCTTGTGTAACAATTTCCGAGACAAGTTGTCTCTATCTGATACCCCTGGCTGTTCTGGAGCCCACTCTGTAGACCAAACTGGCCTTGAAACTTCTCTTTCATTTTAAACATGTTTTATTTCATGTTTTACAGTTTTTTTTTTCTGGAATACAAATGTTTGTCAGTAGGTCATGGGTTAGTAAAAGGCACAAGAAAATAACTTTGAAATCTTAATGTTAAGATGACCAAGGCCAGCAAGATGGCATAGGAGGTGAATTTGTTTGGCACTGAGCCTGACTACCTGAGTTGGATCCCCGAGATCTACACTGTGGAAGGAGAGAACCAACTGTCCCAAGTTGTCCTCTGATCTCCACATGTGCACCCACACAAATAAATAGATGTAATTTTAAAACGTAAAGATGCCCAGAGCTATTCTGTTATGCAGAAACTATTTTCCCTTTTTATAAGCTTTATTATTTTATGTGTATAGGCACAATGTGTGTGCAGCACCGTCAGAGGCCAGAAGAGGGTATCAGATCCCCGGAGTTAGAGCTACAGATGGTTGTCAGCAGTATGTCAGCAATAAAATATGAATTGAATTACATCACCTCATTTTAATGAAATACTTTAAAAGCTTTTATTAAAGCTTTTTTATTCTTTCATCATTGTGGCTATGACCCATATTCAATTAATTTGGACACAGTGTAAAGTATAGATTGTTGATGGGGACTGCTTGTTCATTTCCCAACCACCCTGACTTAATCACACAGAAACTATATTATTTGCAATACTGTTTGGCCAATAGCTTAAGCATATTTCCGCCTAACTCTTACATCTTTTTGTTTGTTTGTTTGGTTGGTTGGTTGGTTTTTCGAGACAGGGTTTCTCTGTGGCTTTGGAGCCTGTCCTGGAACTAGCTCTGTAGACCAGGCTGGTCTCGAACTCACAGAGATCCGCCTGCCTCTGCCTACCGAGTGCTGGGATTAAAGGCGTGTGCCACCACCACCCGGCCGCCTAACTCTTACATCTTAAATTGACCCATTTCTATTAATCTGTGTATTGCCACGTGGCTGTGGCTTACTGGCAAGGTTCTGGTTCATCTGTATCCTGGGGCAGCTACATGACTTCTCTCTGGCTCCACCTACTCTCTCTATATATCTCTTTCAGCCTGGCTTTACTCTGTTAAGCCATTGGCCGAAAGCAGTTTCTTTATTAACCAATGGCAATAAAACATATTCACAGCATACATCACCTACCACATCAGTGGGTGAATTTTTTCATATGACTATCTGAACTAATACATTTTTATTACATTTCTTTGAAAATATTTTAAATTTATTTGATTTTCTTAATTCCTCTCAGCTATATTTTATAGCTTTTAATTACAGCATTTTACACTTTTTTTTACTGTACTTACTTGGGTTTTTACACTTAGGGATGTCATATATATTTAATATGCATAATATATATACTTTTAAAATGACACTGAAAATTACACATATTTATGGATACTAAGATGTTTAAATCTCCATTATCAACTTGATGGAATTTGCAGTTTTCATAGAAATAAGCCTCTGGGCATATCTATGAGAGAGTTTCTAGATTACCTTAATTAAGGCGCAGAGACATGCCCTGAATAGAAAGGAGACAGGGCGCTGAGCACCACAGTATGTGACCAGTGACCATGGCCAGCTTCTCCACCATAGCTTCCTCATCATAACAGCCTGTACCGAGGGATTTCCTTCCTTAACTTGCTTTTGTCAAAAATTGTCTCCCCGCCAATATGAAAAGTAGCGACTACAGGTACCATGTGGTGTGTTTTGATTTGTTTCCGTGGTTTTTTTTTTTTTTTTTTTTTTTGTTTTTTTTTTTTTTTTTTTTCCTTACAACAGATTAAGCACAATTTTTTTTTTTTTTTTTTTTTTTGGTCTTTCAAGACAGGGTTTCCCTGTAGTTTTTAGAGCCTGTCCTGGAACTACCTCTTGTAGACCAGGCTGGTCTCGAACTCACAGAGATCTTCCTGCCTCTGCCTCCTGAGGGCTGGGATTAAAGGCATGCACCACCACTGCCCGGCCCATGTTTATTTATGTATTATTTTTTCCCATGTTATTTATTGAGCTCTACATTTTTCTCTGTTCCCCTCCCTGCCTCTCCCCTCCCTCCTTCAAACCTCCCACAAGGTCCCCATGCTCCTAATTTACTCAGGAGATAGTGTCTTTTTATACTTTCTACTTCCCATGTAGATTATATCTATGAGAATCTCTCTTAATGTCCGTATTGTTGTCTAAGTTCTCTGGGATTGTGGTTTGTAGGCTGGCTTTCTTTGCTTTATGTCTAAAAACCACCTATGAGTGAGTACATGTGATAATTGTCTTTCTGTGTCTGGGTTACCTCACTCAAAATAATGTTTTCTAGTTCCATCCATTTTCATGCATAATTCAAGCTGTCATTATTTTTTTTCTACTGTGTGTACTCCATTGTGTAAATGTACCACATTTTGCTTATCCATTCTTCAGTCAAGGGGCATTTAGGTTGTTACCAGGTTCTGGCTATGAGAAACAAAGCTGCTATGAACATAGTTGAGCACATGTCCTTGTGGCACGATTGAGCATCCTTTGGATATATACCTAAAAGTGGTATTATTGGTTCTTGAGGAATGTTGTTTCCTAATTTTCTGAGAAATCGCCACACTGACATCCAGCAATGCAGAAGTGTTCCCTTTTCCCCACAACCTCTCCAGCATAAGTTGTCATCAGTGTTTTTGATCTTGGCCATTCTTACAGGTGTAAGATGGAATCTCAGAGTTGTTTTGATTTGCATTTCTCTGATGACTAAGGATGTTGAACATTTCCTTAAGTGCCTTTCAGCCATTTTAGATTCCTCTGATGAGAGTTCTCTGTTTAGGTCTGTGCTCCATTTTTTTTATTGGATTATGTGATCTTTTGGTGTCCAATTTCTTGAGTTCCTTGTATATTTTGGAGATCAGACCTCTGTCTGATGTGGGGTTACTGAAGATCTCTTCCCATTCTGTAGGCTGTCGTTTTGTCTTGTTGACCGTGTCCTTTGCTTTACAGAGCTTTTCAGTTTCAGGAGGTCCCATTTATTAACTGTTTCTCTCAGTGTCTGTGCTGCTGGGGTTCTATTTAGGAAGTGGTTCCCTGTGCCAATGGGTTCAATTGTACTTCCCACTTTCTCTTCTATAAGGTTCAGTGTGGCTGGCTTTATGTTGAGGTCTTTGATCCATTTGGACTTGAGTTTTGTACATGGTGATAGATAGGGGTCTATTCTAATTTTTCTACATGTTGATATCCAGTTATGCCAGCACCACTTGTTAAATATGCTTTCTTTTCTCCATTTGATATTTTTTGCTTCTTTATCAAATATCAGGTGTTTGAAGATGTGTGGATTGATATCCGGGTCTTCTAGTTGGTTCCAATGGTCCTCCTGTCTGTTCTTATGCCAGACCAGGCTGTTTTCAGTACTGTAGCTCTGTAGTAGAGTTTGAAGTCAGGGATTGTGATGCCTCCAGAAGTTCTTTTATTGCCCAGGATTGTTTTTGCTATACTGGGTTTTTTGCTTTTCCAAATGAAGTTGAGTACCATTTTTTTCGAGGTCTTTGAAGAATTTTGCTGGGATTTTGATGGGCATTGCGTTGAATCTGTAGATTGCTTTCAGTAAGATTGCCATTTTTACTATATTAATTCTGCCTACCCAAGAGCATGGGAGGTCTTTCCACTTTCTGGTGTCTTCTTCAATTTCTTTCTTCAAAGATTTAAAGTTCTTGTCTTACAAGTCTTCCACTTGTTTGGTTAGAGTTACTCCGAGATATTTTATGCTATTTGTGGCTATTGTGAAGGGTGTTGATTCTCTGATTTCTTCCTCAGCCCTTTTATCATCTGTGTACAGGAGGGCTACTGATTTTTTTGAGTTAATCTTGTATCCTGCTACATTGCTGAATGTGTTTATGAGTTGTAGAAGTTCCTTGGTAGAATTTTTGGGATCACTTGTGTAAACTATCATATCATCAGCAAATAGTGAGAGTTTGACTTCTTCTTTTCCAATTTGTTTTTTTTATAATTTTTTTTAAAGATTTATTTATTTATTTTGTTTACAGTGTTGTGTCTGCATGTGTGCCTGCAGGCCAGAAGAGGGCACCAGACTTCTTTACAGATGGTTGTGAGCCACCATGTGGTTGTCAGGAATTGAACTCAGGACCTCTGGAAGAACAATCAGTGTTCTTAACCTCTGAGCCATCTCTCCAGCCCTTCTTTTCCAATTTGTATCCCCTTGATCTCCCTTTGGTATCTTATTGCTCTAGCTAGGACCTCAAGAACTATATTGAATAGGTATGGAGAGAATGGACAACCTTGTCTTGTTCCTGATTTCAGTGGAATCGCTGGGAGTTTCTCTTCATTTAGTTTGATGTTGGCTATTGGCTTGCTGTTTATTGCCTTAATTATGTTTAGGTATGTTCCTTGTATCCCTGCTCTCTCCAAGACTTTTATCATGAAGGGATGTTGTATTTTGTCAAATGTTTTTTCGGAATCTAATGAGATGATCATGTGGTTTTTATTTTTCAGCTTGTTTATATGGTGGATTACTTTGACAGATTTTTGTATGTTGAACCATCCCTGCATCTGTGGGATGAAGCCGACTTGGTCATGGTGGATGATGATTCTGATGTGTTCTTGGATTCTATTTGCTAGTATTTTATTTAGTATTTTTGCATCAATGTTCATGAGTGAGCTTGGTCCGTAATTCTCTTTCTTAGAATTGTCTTTCTGTGATTTGGGTATCAGGGTAATTGTAGCCTCATAAAAAGCAATGTTCCCTCTGTTTCTATTGTGTGGAATAATTTGAGGAGTATTAGTATTAGTTTCTCTTTGAAAGTTTTGTAGAATTCTGAGCTGAAACCATCTGGTCCTGGGCTTTTTTTGGTTGGGAGACTTTTGATGACTGTTTCTATTTCTTAGCAGTTATATGTCTATTTAATTTGCTTATCTGGTTTTGATTTAATTTTGGCAAGTGATATTTATCCAGAAAGTTTTCCATTTCCTTTAAGTTTTCCAATTTTGTGGAGTACAGGTTTTCAAAATATGATCTGATGATCCTCTGTATTTCCTCTGTGTCTGTTGTTATGTCCCCCTTCTCATTTCTGATTTTGTTAATTTGGATATTCTCTCTCTGCCTTTTGGTTAGTTTGGATAAAGGTTTGTCTATTTTGTTGATTTTTCTCGAAGAACCAACTCTTTGTCTCATTGATTCTTTGCATTGTTTTCTTTGTTTCTATTTTGTTGATTTCAGCTCTCAATTTGATTATATCCTGCCTCTAGTTCTCTTAGTTGAGTTTGCTTCTTTTTGTTCTAAAGTTTTCAAATGTTGTTAACTTACTAGTGTGGGATTTTTCCAGCTTTTTTATGTAGGCATTTAGTGCTATGAACTTGCCTCTTAACACTGCTTTCATTGTGTCCCATAAATTTGGGTATGTTGTGGTTTCAGGTTCCTGCCTATTCCCTTTTGTGTGTTTTGTGGTGTTCGGGAGTGAACTCAGGACCTTGTGTATGCTAGCCAAGTACATTACACCACTAGACTTATCCAACTGACCATGCTCTTTTGTAATATAGTTTTAAATTCTGTACTAGCTGGCTGCTGTGTTTTCATCGAATCATAACTTCAAATTCAAGTTGAACAGGTGAGTTTATACTCACAGCCTACTATTCAAACCATGAGCTCATTTACTGCCATTGAAATGCCAGATCAGGTGTAGTCAAAAACTGGTGACTCACAATTTCATTTTTGGTTACTGACTGGTTTCTGGTGTGTGTGTGTGTGTGTGTGTGTGTGTGTGTGTGTGTGTGTGTGTGTGTGTGTGTCTGTGTGTGTGTGTGTGTCTGTGTGTGTGTCTGTGTGTGTGTCTGTATGTGTGTCTGTGTGTTTCTCTCTGTCTATGACTCTTTGCCTGCATGTATGTCTGTGTACCACTTGTAAGTCTGGTGCCCACAGAGGTCACAAGAGAGCATCAGATATCCTGTACCAGAGGTTTTGAAGCACCATGTGGCTGCTGGGAATTGAACCTGGGTCCTCTGAAAGAGTAGGCAAAGCTCTTCATGTTTCAGCCACCTCTCCAGGTACCCCCTCCCTAGTTCTCTTTTTATTTTTATTATCTATCTATCTATCTATCTATCTATCTATCTATCTATCTATCTATCGGTTTTTCAAAACAGTTTCTCAACTGTCCTGGAACTAGCTTTTATAGACCAGGCTAGCCTTGAAATCACAGAGATCCACCTGCCTCTGCCTCCTGAGTGCTAGGATCAAAAGCATGAGCCACCACTGATTGTCACTCATCTTCCTTTTCCAAAAACCAATCTTCTCCCCTGTAACTCTAAGTACATCACCTTATTATATTTATATTTTAGTTGAAAAGATCTCTTTAACAGCTGCCGTCAGTCTCTACTTCAAGTAATTTACAGTTAAAGGTTTGAGGACTCCCTTAGTAGGTGCATACAGCTGGGGAAAAAGGCAAACAAGACTGGCGGTGGTGGCGCATGCCTTTAATCCCAGCACTCGGGAGGCAGAGGCACGTGGATCTTTGTGAGTTCGAGGCCAGCCTGGTCTACAAGAGCTAGTTTCAGGACAGGCTCCAAAGCTACAGAGAAACCCTGTGTTGAAAAACCAAAAAAAAGGAAAAGGCAAACAAGAACAACAACCCCAAACCCGACACACAGACAGAAGACCATCTGCTGGTTTGGCCCTTTGGTAGGCAGAGTAACAGGTTGAAGTGACAAGGAGACTGGGTATGCAGGCTTGGTTACCTCGGTCCTCAGCGCCTCCTTTTTGTCCTAGAGAAACCGTTCCAGATTCAGTTTGAGATTAAGTGTCCTGAAAGTTCTTATAACCTAAAAACTGGGAGGCTGTCACACTGGCTAAGAAGGCTTAAGGTCTCAAACCTCAGGTTGTCAAACAGGAAAAAAAAAAAAAAAAAAAAAAAAAAAAAGAAGGCTTAAGGTCGTCAGTCCAGGTAGATCGATCGTAAGTTTTAGGTCCAAAGGAAACTCTAATTCTCCAAACTCCAATATCCAGATATCCAGAGATGAGCTCAGACTTCAAACACTCAGGGTTTTAACAATACAGTAAGAGGAATATTGTGGCACTGTTTTTCTCAAGAAAAATTTAGAAATATTTTAATTCACAAACTGAGTATAATTCCAAGGGCAGAAGCTATTGGGGCAGTCACTGTAGATAAAGGAAGAAATGTATTCAACATTGTTATATTGCAAAAATATATATTGGAGGTTTTAAATGGATTAATTCCTTAATTTAGCCATTATTATACCCATTTTACAGAGGACTTAACTGATCTTATTACATACAACTAATAAATGGTAGAATATAAGAACAATCCCAGTTTTGTTGATTATCAGTCTCATTTTTCTTATTTATTTTTTGAATCTTTGGGACAAATTCTCACATAGCCCAGGATGGCATAGCTCTTTGGATATAACTAAGAATGACGTTGAACTTCAGACTCTTCTCTTTCCATCTCCTTGGTTCTGGAATTTAGGCATATGACACCACACTAGTTTTATATAATGCTTGGGGGCTATTAGCAGGGTTTCATGCATGCTAGGCAAGCATTCTACCAATTGAACAACATGTCCAGTCTCCAAAATTATAAGCCATACAAATAATAATATCAAGGTACATAAGGAATGGTGGCAGTGGTGGTTTGAAAGAAAAGGGCTCCCATAGGGAGTGGCACTATTAGGAGGTGTGGCTTTGTTTGGAGTAGGTATGGCCTTGTTGGTGGAAGTGTCTCACTCTGAGGTCTTCTATGCTCAAGATAACGCCCAGTGACACAGTTCATGTCCTGTTGCCTATGGATCAAGATGTAGAACTCTCAGCTCCTTCTCCAGTACCGTGTCTGTTGCAGGACACCACGGCCCACTCTGATGATAATAGACTGAACCTCTGAAACTGTAAGAGAGTCACCCCAATTTAATGTTTTCTTCAAAGAGTTGTCATGGTTGTGTTGTCTCTATACAACAAAAGAAACAGTGGCTTACACCTATAATCACTCAGAGGGTGAGGCAGGAGGACTGCCATGAGTTTGAGGTTAGGATGGACTACATGATGTACACTGAAGCCTTGCTGAAACAACAAACAAATTAAAAAAAAACCCAAAACAATTAAATATAGGGGTCAAGAAATGGCTCAGTGGTTAAGACCACTGGTTGCTCATGAAGTGAATATGAATTCAGTTGCTGGCACCACATGGTAGTTCTAGTTCACAACAGTTTGTAACTCCAGTTCTGGCCTATGAGGGCCTTGTACACAAATGGCACATGGACAAACACACACCAAAAAACAAAATACAAACAAACAAGACAGAGTAAGAGGCTTGGCAAGCAGGCCAAAAATGAAAGCTCATGCTGGGCAAATCCCAACCCTTAGGAAACAGAGAAAGGTGGATCTCTGTGAGTTCAAGGCCAGCCTGGTCTACATAGTGAGTTCCAGAACAACCAGGAATATACAATAATTATATATAATTAATTATATTAATATATAATTAATAAAATATTAATGCCAGGTGATTTAATCCTTTAATCCCAGCACTCGGGGAGGCAGAGGCAGGTGGATCTTGTGAGTACTTGGTCAGTCTGGTCTACAGAGTGAGTTCCAGGACAGCCAGAGATACACAAGAGAAACACTGTTTCAAAAAACTAAACCAAGGGCTGGAGAGATGGCTCAGAGGTTAAGAGAACAGGCTGCTCTTCCAGAGGTCCTGAGTTCAATTCCCAGCAACCACAAGGTAACTCACAGCCATCTATAATGAGATCTGGTGCCTTCTTCTGGTCTGCAGGCATACATGGAGACAGAATGTTGTATACATAATAAACAAATACATCTTAAAAAAAAAAAAACCTCCTCCCTTCCCCCATAAAGGAAGTCAAATATAAGTGGATTGAAGAAAAATGTTATTATAGGAACTGCTATTTTTGTTTTAGATTGTTTTATAGGTATTTGTCTGAAGGTATGTCTGTGTACCAAATGTGTGACTGGTGCCTATGTAGATAAGAATAAGGATGGGGGTCACGTCCTCTCAAACTAGAGTTACAGATGATTGTGAGCTACCATATGGGTGCTGGGGACTAGACCCAGGTCCTCTGCAAGAGGGCCACAGATCTATCTCTCCAGCACAGGAACCTGAGATTTTTACCTTTAATCATGCAAGTGGATGTATAATTGATGTGATATTGAATTAATACGTGGTATTGGGCAAGTAGCAGGCCCTAAGGATCTCAAAGTCCTTATTTTTTTTTTTTTTTTTGGTTTTTTGAGACAGGGTTTCTCTGTGGCTTTGGAGCCTGTCCTGGAACTAGCTCTGTACACCAGGCTGGTCTCGAACTCACAGAGATCCACCTGCCTCTGCCTCCCGAGTGCTGGGATTAAAGGCGTGCGCCACCACTGCCAGGCCCAAAGTCCTTTTTAAAAAGATGTATTTTTATTTAATTATTTGCGTTTGTGTGTGTGTGTGTGTGTGTGTGTGTGTGTGTGTGTGTGTATGTGTGATGTATACCACAAGCATAAAGGTGCCCACAGAGGCCAAAAGAAAGCACGAGATCCTCTGGAACTGTAGTTAAGGGCAGTTATGAGCTGGGAAATATGGGTGCTAGGAACCAAATATAGGCCTTTGGCAAGAGGAGCAACAAATGCTCTTAACCACTGAGACTCTGCCACAAAAAAACAAAGCCAAGCAAACAACAAAAAAATGTTTTATTAAAAGACAGGACAAGCACAAGAGGGATTAATACACCATTCAGGAATATAGCTTCCTTTACAATTAGAGAAAAGATACAGTTTGCTATCTTCCTCAAGGTATTTTGTTTTGTTTTGTTTTGTTTTGTTTTGCTTTTTGCTTCTGCCTCCCAAGTGCTGGGATTAAAGGTGTGTGCCACCACCACCCATGTTTTTTTGTTTTGTTTGTATTTTCAAGACAGAGTTTCTCTGTAGCTTTAGAGCCTGTGCTGGAACTAGGTCTTGTAGACCAGGCTGGCCTTGAACTCACAGAGATTTGCCTGCCCAGTGCTGGGATTAAAGGCGTGCGCCACTACCGCCTGGCTATGTTCCTCAAGTTGTACGTATAGGTTGTATACATCTTATTTTTATTTCCTTGACTTATATGTGTGTATATTTACACATATACATACATACACACACACATTTGAAAGGAATACAAATCTAAAAGAGAGAAGGCATTTCAGAAAGAGAAAATACAATCAGGACAAAGGCAGAAAAGAAGGCAGCAGATGGGAAACAATGGGGGTCATTTTTGTAGCAACCTATGATATTTATATTGGTAGGGAATAAACTCTTAGCAGAATGTAGGAATTCTTGGGTGCTCTCACAGGGGATTTGTATGCCTCTCACTGTAAACAATAGGGACTTTGTATTAGTATTCACTGGTTTAGGCAACAAGAAACAATTGTGGCTAACTGAAATAAAGGGGGGAGGTTTGCTTTTATTTGTTTGTTTTTAAAGACAGAGAGAGAAGAGGAGGGCAAAAGAGAAAGACTGAATAGTTTATTGGATAGGCTATATAGTCCACTGATCAGTCTCGGACCCCAAAGATCTGGGCATCTCAATGGAATCGACCAGGTCATACAGCTTTCGATTTCAACTCCGTTCTATTTCAGATGTCAGTTCTCAGGAGTCTGATGGGTCTACAGTTTGTTTCCTCTTATGTGATCTGGGATCTGTGTTTGCTGCTCATTATAATATGGGAAACACAGATTAGACAATAGTCTTCCAAAAGAATAAGGGGACAATGGAGACATACATACTCATACACGTGCACACGCAGGTAGTATGGGTTCCTTAGTAAATTAGAGGATGGTAACTGCAAAACCCAAGAATGACCTCATTCACATAACTAATCCTGAGATTACTCATCTAGACATATAATAGATTAGTTAAAAATAGGATCCGTAGGATTCGTGGCCTTCGTGTAGTAACTAACGTTTTTCGTTTAGATGTCCTGAAATTTGTCCCGAAACTCGGATATCAATACCCAAATTGCTACACATTGCCTCTGATATGAAACTCAGATCAGTCAGCCTTTGCAAAAGACTTAAACTCAACTAGCAGAAAATAAAGATATATAACAAAATAGCTGGGAGTAATGATGCACACCTGCTATAAAGGCAGAGGATCAGGAGTTCAAGGCCTTCCTCAGCTACAGAACGAGCTGGAAGCCGACTAAATGAGACCCCGTCTCAAACAAAGGCAAACAACGACACTGGGAGATAGGAGACCTGAGGACTAGTCAAGTCACTCCGCAACCCCCATTCGTACGCTGACTACCAACGCTCCCTATTCTGCGTCCTCAGAAGCCGGAAAAATCTGCTGAGCGACGAAGCCCCGCCAGCCGCGCGAGGAAAACCGCACCTACGGAACCGCAGTACCCGGAGAAAGGGGCAGAGCGGGGATGGCGCACATGCGCACAAGCTCCCGGGTCAACAAAGACGGCGGCGTGCGCGCGCGCGCGCGCATCGGAGCCAAACCCCGAGGACTTGCGCGTGCGCGGCCGCCGCGGAGAGGAGCCAGCGGGCCAGAGGACAGAGGAAAAGGAGGGGCGGGTCGGAGCCGCCGGCCGCCTGAGGAGGTGGAGAGGGGGTTGAGCTCCGGGCCAGCGGAGGACAGAGGGGCGGGGCCGGCGAGCGGCGCGTGCAGGTGCCGGGCTCCCGGGCTGCGCGGGTGCGCGAGCGGCTCCGTGGCCCCCGGGCGTCGCGGTGGCCGCCGCCGCCGCTTGGTCTCCGTCGGTGTGCGGGAGGCGGGTTATGGCGGCGGCGGCAGTGGGCGCTGTGAATGAGTTCTCCGGCCGGACGACGGAAAAAGAAAGGCTCAGGCGGCGCGAGCCCGGCGCCCGCCAGGCCTCCGCCCCCCGCCGCGGTCCCCGCCCCTGTCGCCGGCCCGGCCCCCGCGGCCGGCTCGCCGCCTAAGCGGAACCTGTATTACTTCTCGTACCCTCTGGTCGTCGGCTTCGCCCTGCTGCGCCTGCTCGCCTGCCACCTGGGGCTCCTCTTCGTGTGGCTCTGCCAGCGCTTCTCCCGCGCCCTCATGGCCGCCAAGAGGAGCTCCGGGACCGCGCCGCCGTCCGCCTCGCCCTCACCCCCAGCTCCCGGGCCGGGTGGCGAGGCCGAGAGCGTCCGCGTCTTCCACAAACAGGCCTTCGAGTACATCTCCATTGCCCTGCGCATCGACGAGGAAGAGAAAGGTACCGGGGGCCGGAGGGAGACGGCGGCGGGCGGCCCTGGGAGGGGGGCGCCACCTGCGTCCCTTTCCTACACCCCCTCCCCCCGAGTTGATCTGCCCCAGGAGTCCGAGTCCCCACAGGCCAGATCCAGCTGTGGGACGCCTAGTTAGTTGAACCTCCCCTTTCAGGGCGCCCTAGCTCTCGACGTTGTTTCCGCACCCCCACACTTGTGCATTATCCAAGTCCCCGTGAGACACGCAGACGTGCTGGTGACAGTGACAGTTGGCCTAGAGTGACCACACGGGATTCTTTCTAACACTGTAAACAGTGTGGCATTCTCTGAGCTGGGCTTCCAAGTGCTTTTGGTATCGAATAAGCTGTGTATAAACTTAATGAAGAGTTCTGTAGTGTCTGGGGAGAAAAGCAGAACAAGCGTTCACTTGAATTTGAAAGGGATACTTGCTTATAATCAGTGCCGAATTTGCGTTATTCTGAAGCTTCATGAATTATTTTTATCCATATAGTGAGTTTTGAATATTTTTTTCTGTGAAGTTGTATTTCAGCCCCTGGTTGGTTTGGTTTATTTTCCTAAGTTTGTATTTCAAAGCAGGCTCTTAAGTTTCTAAATTGAAGTATTAAATGAATGAGTTGAGTAAACATGCATATCATTGTCCCGTGAAACCTAAAACAAAGGCTCCTGCTTCTCAGTGAAGGCAGGGGTGCTGCATACTTCAGGTTTCCTTCAAGCAACGTCTTTTAGTCTTTTCCGTGTGTTGAGGCATTGTGCGATTCGCTTTGCATGTGTCCCTTGATCCTCACGGTAATTCCACTGTGAGCGTACTATCAGTAGAGGTGTCTTACAGATGAAATTACTATCTAGAAGATTGAAGCAGGTGGCATCAAATTTAGGCTAAATCAGCTAATTTTAAAACTTCCTTGGGAAATGTTAAGTGGGATTAGAAAGTCTTATGTCTCTCCTTTTGTTGTCACCTCCAGTATTCTCCAGAGAAGCCCAGATTCCCACCCTGGCTCAGTTAGGTGCGCTCATCAATGTTTTCCACGGTGGAAAATGAACAATCTATAGTTGTTTTGCAGTGTTCGCAACACCAGAGACTGTTTCAGTGTTTCAGTCTTGGTGAAACATTCCCTTTGCAGGCCCTAAGAATAAAAACGGGGATATAAAGCCGGGCATTGGTGGCGCACACCTTTAATCCCAGCACTCAGGAGGCAGAGGCAGGTGGATCTCTGTGAGTTCGAGGCCAGCCTGGTCTACAAGAGCTAGTTCCAGGACAGGCTCCAAAGCCACAGAGAAACCATGTCTCGAAAAACCAAAAAAACAAAACACAACAAAACAAAAACAAATGGGGATATATGTCCATGTTTTGGGAGCCCAAAGACAGAGTGGAGACTTAGTAGAAGACAGTAGTAGACACAGTTAAGACTGTTTTGTGTTTGTGAGAGCGAGCTTTTTTATTCATTGCTTAGTTCTGTCTACCTCTTAGGAACATCCAGGGAACACTTGGGGGGGGGGCATGGAGAACCGCACTCTTTCTCCCGAATGTGATGTCGATTGCAGTATTTTATAGCTTGGGGTTCCCTGGCTTTTAGAATAGTGGGACTATGCTACTTTTTTTTTTTTTTTCCCAATTTAGTATACAGTGGTCTGCCTGCATATGTCCCTGCAGGCCAGAAGAGGGCACCATATTTTATTACAGATGGTTGTGAGCCACCATGTGGTTGCTGGGAATTGAACTCAGAACCTTTGGAAGTGTGGCCAGTGCTCTTAACCTCTGAGCCATCATCTCTCCAGCCCCAGTGGGACTGTACTTGAGAGTAGATTGTTTTAGGGACTTGAGGTTGTGGTTAGTGATAACAAGGCTTGTGTCCAGTGTGCTTTGGAATTCGCATTCGCTTCTCAGTGCTTCAGAAACAAAGCCAACAAACAAATTAGAGAACAAATTAGTTACATTCATTTTCCTTTAAGAAGAAATAAAGCTGGAAGTGATCTCCGCCCTGGGGAAACTGAAGACTGCCATTAGTTCAAGGCCAGCTAGGCTACATAGCAAGACCTTATTTCAAAATGAAGCAAAAAAATAAACTGAATCTGAGCCTGGTCTACAGAGCTAATTCCAGGACAGCCGAAGCTATCACACATGAAACCCTTCCTCAAAAACCAATAAATAAATAGATACATAAATGAATAAGTAAAAAAAAAATTTAAAAACTATTTTGTAGTTTCATATATTTTCTCTTCTATCCCATGTGAGTGTGCACTAAGCCAAGCCAGGGCCCCCAAAAGAGCAGCCAGTACTCCTAACCACTGAGCCTTCCATCTCTCCAGCTCTGATCTTTGTAGTATTTTAATGTTGAAAGAGTGATAATCTGGGACTGGAGAGATGGCTCAGAGGTTAAGAGCACTGACTGCTCTTCCAGAGGTCCTGAGTTCAATTCCCAGCACCCACATGGTGGCTCACAGCCATCTGTAATAAGATTTGGTATCCTCTTCTGGCGTGCAGGCATACATGTAGACAGAATACTGTATACATAATAAATAAATAAATCTTTTTTTTGCTTTAAAACCTGAAAAAAATCTTTTTTTTAAAGATTTATTTATTATGTATACAATACATAAGTGCTCAACCTCTGAGCCATCTCTCCAGCCCCAATAAATCTTAAAAAAAAAAGAGTGATAATCTGTGACATCCATTTATATGTGAAGAAACAAATTAGAGTGGGTTCAAAGTAGCCTAAGTAGGAACAGAGGTGACTAGACAATATAAAATCATTTGATTTTATATTTTTTGAGATTATACTATAATTGCAATATTTCTCTCTTTCCTCTCCTCCCTCCAAACTCCCACATAGATTCCTCCTTGCTCTCTATCAAACTCACAGCCTTTTTTTTTTTTTTTAATGCTGGTGAAGAGTCAGTCAAGAATACTTGAGGAAAAGAGGTTATAATAGTGGTTCTTTGAACTAGATCATGACCTAACATCTTTTGTGTGCCGTCTAGAGAGAGACAAGTGGGAGATCTCCTAGTCAATAAAGAGGTGGAGCTTCAGAAGGCGTGGTTTGTTATCTCATGTTGGTTGGTAGTGTTGGCTGCAGTGTGCTGTGTGAAAGGGAGTGAACCAGTTTTTCAGGATGTTGTAGGGCTGGAGAGTCTGGCATCAAGAACAGAAATGTCTAAAGAAAATAGTCCTCATCAGTTACATTTTTTTCTCAATTTTATTTATTAGTTTTTCTTGTTTGTGTGTGTGCGTGTGTGTTTCTATGTGTGTACACAGATGCACATGTGCCGTAATGTGCATGTGGAGGTCAGAGAGTGACCCATGCTGGTTGGTTCTGTCCCATCACCTGGGACCCCAAAATCAAACTCAGATTGTCAGGTTAGCAGGCTGAGCCCTCTAATCATATCTATATTTGGGGTTACTGTTCCAGAGCGCCGAGTCCATCACCCTCATGGCAGGGAGGGTGGCAGCAGGCAGGCATGTGGCTGCAGCAGCAAGCTGAGAGCTCACATCTTGAATCATGAGCAAGAAGCAGGGGAAATGAAATGAGAGGAAAAGGCCAGCCCCTTTAAACCCTCAAAGGCTTCCAATGGCACCTTCCTCCCAAGAGACCACACCTCTTACACCTCACAGACAGCACCCAGCAGAATCAGGCATTCAAATGTGTGTGTGTACAGGGAACATTCTCATTCAAATTATTGGGCCATATAATTTTCTAATTTTGTTTGTTTGTTTTTGGTCCAGGGTCTCTGCATAGCCCTGGCTGTCCTCAAACTCAGATGCACCTGCCTCCTCCTCCTGAGTGCTGGATTAAAGGTGTGCACCTCCCTTTCTAGCAGTGATTTTTCTAGTTTGTATAATCCAATTTGTACATTAACTTAAAACAACAGTCTGCTCACATCCTCATCTACCCTCACCTAAAGTGTACATCTGCCATTTAGAATTAAGTTCAGACTTAATTTTCTTTTGCTGGGTGATTGCCTAAGGATTCTGGTAGTTCACACCTGTTCCCGGCACTCCAGAAACTGAGGCTGGATGGTCAAAGAGAGTTTGAGGCCAGCTTGAACGACATAGTGAGTTCTAGAAGACCCTATTTCAAAAAACTGAAGGAAAAAAAGATTTATTTTGAAATTCTCCTTGATTACAGACAAAACACAAGGACCCAAGAACTTGAAGGCCATTGTAATCTATGTAAGAAATTGTAAACCACACAAGACTGCCTAATGGGAACCTGCCACAAAGAACCCAGAGGTCTCCCGATTTGAATAGGAAAGGATAGTGCAGGGACATTAGGCCTTTTGCAAAAGCATTGGCTTTCTTCTTAGTGACTGCTCAATATTTAATGTTGTTTGCACAAAAAGATCTAAAGACAGCCACTGCTGGAGCCCTTATGCCTTGTTTGATTGCTCTTTCGTTTTAAAACAATGTATTAAAATTGTTTTATATGCATGGATGTTTTGCCTGCATGTATGTGTGTGCACCAGTGCATGCCTGGTACCTACAGAGGTCAGAATGGGGAGTCTGAGTCCCTTGGAACTGGAGTTGCAAGAAGTTGTGAGCCACCATGTGGGTGCTGCAAATTGAACCAGGATTCTGTGGAAGATCGGTGGGTGCTCTTAACTTCTGAGCTAGCTCTCCAGCCCCTTGTTTTGTTTTTTTAAAATCACAGTTTATGTGGTTAATGTAGATCTTGGATAGTTCTGTTATTCCTGGTTAAATATTCCTGGTTAAATTCCTGTAGAAGAAGGAATTGCTGGGTCTTGTAGCAAATAGCATTGACATGAACAACCGTCTTTACCTAGTTAAAGGTGCCAGTTTGTATTAGGACTAGCAAACATGACATTTGGTCCATTGCTTTTTTTTCTTCTTCTTTTTCTTTTTGGAGACAGGGTTTCTCTTTGAAACAGCCCTAGCTGTCCTGGAACTCACTCCGTAGACCAGACTGACCTCAAACTCTCAGAAATCCCCCTGCCTGCCTCTCGAGCGCTGGGATTAAAGGTGTGCACCACTACAGCCCAGTGGTCCTTTGCTTTTTGTATTAGTTTGTTTGGGTGGTTTGTTGTTGTTGTTTTTGTTTTTTGTTTTGTTTTAAGTTGGTTTCTTAGTCACTGTTCTATTTCTTTGAAGAGACACCATGACCAAGGCAACTCTTATAAATTAAAGCTTTTAATTACAGTTTCAAAGGGTTAGTCATGGCGGGGGCATGTTGGGAGCATGGCGACACTCCTGGTGCTGGAGTTATAGCTGAGAATGACATCCTGATCCACACACAGACAGCGAGAGAGATATGGCCTGGCATGGGCTTTGCAGTCTCAAAGCCCACCCCCAGTGACACACTTCTCCCCAAGGTCATACCTACTCCAGCAATGCTACCATCTTACTCCTCATCCTCATCCTTTCAAATAGCTCCACTCCCTGGTGGATAAACATTCAAATAGATGAGCCTGTGTGGACCATTCTTATTCAAACTACTACAGTTGGCTTGGTTTTTCTGGTTTTAAATTTAGATATGTAGTGGCATCTTATTAAATGTCTTAGTTTGGGTTAGTGATTGAACCCTAGGGCCTTGTGATGTCTTGGCATCATCCACCACTGAGCTACAGCTCTAGACCTCATTTTGCTTTAAAAGAATTATTTATTTTGGGACTGGAGAGATGGCTCAGCGCTTAAGAGCACTGGTTCTTCTTCCGGAGGTCCTCAGTTCAATTCCCAGCAACCATATAGTGGCTCACAACCATCTGTAATGAGATCTGGTGCCCTCTTCTGGCCTGCAGACAGACATACAAGCAGAACATTGTATACATAGTAAATAAATAAATCTTTTTTTTTAAAGAAAATATTTATTTTGTGTGTAAGTTTGTGGAAGCGGTGGGGGAGTGGAACGGGGAGTGCATCCACAGTATGTGCCTCTGGAGGTCTGCTTGCAGGATCAGTTCTCTCTTTCTATTCTGCGGGTCCCAGGGATCAAACGCCTTTACACACTGGCCTTCTCTTTAGTTTTTGAAGCAAGGTCCTGGTAAGTTTTCTGGATTGTCCTTGAACTTGTGAGTCCTCTGTCCCTCTGCCTCTGAGCAGCTGGGATCACAGACTGTGCTGGTTTTTTTGTTTGTTTGTTTTTGTTTTTCGAGACAGGGTTTCTCTGTAGCTTTGGAGCCTGTCCTGGAACTAGCTCTTGTAGACCAGGCTGGCCTCGAACTCACAGAGATCCGCCTGCCTCTTGCCTCCTGAGTGCTGGGATTAAAGGCGTGCGCCACCACCGCCCGGCTGATTTTGAGTTCCTTTCTTTCTTTTTTTTTTTTTTTTAAGAGATCAGTTTTGGAGATTTTGAGTTTCTTAAAGCCTGTTTGTTTTCTTTTTCTTCTTAGAATACTGGCACTGAAGAGCAGGGGTTCAAATTTAGTAAAGTTTAGTTTATCTGTGGTTTTGTGACTTTTGCTTTTTGTGTTTTCTTAGAAATCTATCTGATTCAAACTCTCAAAGAGTTTTGTTTAAATACTCTTGAGTTTTATACACTAGAGAAGTGCTGGCAAGGTGACTCTTGGAAAAGCTCTTTTGCTTCAAAACCTGATGGCCTGAGTTTTTCCTGGAACCCACAAAGGTGAAAGGAGGGAATCACCCCACAAGGTTGTCTCCTCTGACCTCCACACTTACACTATGCCCCACTCCCCCCCCGCCCCATGAATATACATATGCATATAACAAATTTTATTATTTTAAAATAAAAGAAATTAGGTAATATGTAAGTGACAAGCAAATGTTGATAAGAATGTTGCCAGTGAGATGGCTCACCAGTTTAAGGCTCTTGCTGCCAAGCCTATTCAATCCTCTAGACCCACATAGGAAGGCGAGAACAGCCCCCAGAAAGTTGTCTTCTGACTTATGCTAGCACATGTGTGTGCACACAGAGAGGCAAAATTAAATAAGTATGTGTCATGTGAACTTTTAGATTTCTTTCATTTTATGTATATGAATGTTTAGCCTGCACATATGTATATACGCTGTTTGTGACTGCTGCCTAAGCAGGTCAAAAAGAGGATATCAGATCCCCTGGAATTGGAGTTATGGGTGATTGTGAGCTACCACGTGGTTTCTGGAAATTGGTTATGGGTCCTAACTACTCAGCCATTGCTCCAGCCCCAATATGAAATCTTAAAATTAAAAAATAATGTTACCAATGAGAACTCTCAAATATCAGCATTAAGGGTATAGATCGGTGCACAGATAAGATGGCTCAGGAGGTAAAAAGCACTTGCCACTCAAGCTTTGAATTTAGTCCTCAGAACTCGTCATTGAAGGAGATAGCCAACTACCTAAAGTCGTTCTCTGACCTCCACATAGGCAGTGTGGCGCACACACATCACACACACTCAATAATAGTAAATAGTCTTTTTTTTTTTTTTCTTTTTGAGATAGGGTTTCTCTGTATAGTCTTGGCTGTCCTGGAACTCGTTCTGTAGACCAGGCTGGCCTTGAACTCACAGATTTACCTGCCTCTGCCTCCCCAGTGCTAGGATTAAAGGTGTGTGTCACCACCACCCAGCAAAATAAAATCTTTAAAACATAAAAAAAGACAAAAAAACAAGCATAGTTTTGGCCTGGGGATATAGCTTAGTGTTAAAGTGCTTGCCTAACACTAACCCAAAGCCCTGGGTTCAATTCCAATACCACACACACACACACTCACACTCACACAGACAGGGTGGGGGGTCGGAGAGATGGCTCAGCAGTTAAGAATACTGCTCTCTTCCAGAGGACCCAGGTCCAGTTGGCTCACATCCACCTGTAACTCCAGCTCCAGGGCATCTGACATCTCTGACCTCTGCAGGCATTTGCACTCATATGCACTTACTTACAGCCACTTAATTTAAAATAATACAAATTAAAATTAAAAAAGTAAAGGAAAAGGGTTCAGCAAGATAGTTTAGTGGGTAAAGGTACCTGCCAGCAAGCTTAATGACCTGGGTTGGATATCCAGGACCTACATGGTACAGAGAGTTGACTGTGGCAGTTGTCCTCTGACCTCCACATGGGTGCTGTGGCAGGTGCACAGCCACATGGATACAGTACACACAAAACAAATGAATGTAATAAAAATGGAAATAATAATAAGCGTATATAGTTAGAACGCCCTCTTAAGAGTTAGCTCATGTGGCAAGTGGAGAAAAGTGACAGCCCATGGTTTCACTTGTTCAGTGTACAGCAGAGACGCTGCAGATGGGTGCTGGGGACACAGTGTTCACCACAGCACTATTTGAAATTAAAAAAAGAGCTGGCAACACGTTTGGTATCTTTTTGGGGAGAGGGGTAGAGATTGAACTCAGGGCCTTGAACATGTTAGGCAAGTGTTCTGCACTGAGCTCCAGGCTAGCCCTTAATTTTCAGTATGTTTTGGAACGTTTTAAGCTTTCTTTTTTTCTGTTCTCTGTGTCTGAGTGTTTGCTTATAAGTATGGATATATACCATGTGTGTGCCTGGTACTCGAAGAAGTTATAAGAGGGTGTCACATCTCCTGGACGGGAGTTACAGACAGCTGTGAGCTACCTTGTGGGTGCTGGGACTCGAACTCTGGTCCTCTACAACCCCTGGCCAACTCTGCAGCTCTAGTATCTTTTCTTACAGTATCTTACCTTTCTGTGTAGTGCTAGGGACTAATATTCCACCACTGAGCTCTATGTTCCCAGTCGTTCATTATCTGTTAAAACAATTTTTAAAGTACCTAAGTAAAATTTTTTATTTATTTTGTGTGTGTTGCCATGGTGCATGTTTGGAAGTTAGAGAATAACTTATGGGAATCATTTCTTTCCTTCTATCATGTAAGTCCTTGGTATCCAACACACTTTACCCACTGCTCTGTCTTACCAGCCCTTCAATAGCTTTTGCTTTGCTTTGGTTTGGTTTTTTTGAGACAGGTTTCTGTGTAGTTCTGACTATTCTGGAACTTGCTCTGAAGATATAGACCAGGCTGGCCTCACACTCACAGAGGTCCACAGCCTCTGCCTCCGGAGTGCTGGGATTAAAGGCATGCACCACCAGTGCCCAGCTTGATAACTTTTAATATAGAAAATATCTAAATTACCAGGTAGTGAATGTAATATATGTATTATATGTATATATACATACATATATGCACATATATAATGGATACATAAATGTGTATATATTATATATATAGTACAGTAGCAATTTCATGTGTGAATTTTAAAAAAAAAATAGTAGGGCTTTGGAGCTGGCTCAGTGGGTAAATGCTTGCTAAACAACATGAGGACCTGACTTCAGGTCTCCATCAGGTATGGTAGGCATCTCTGTTACCCCAGTGCTTGAGTGTAAAGGGAGATTGTGCTTTCTTTTCCCAGCCACCCAGACCCGAATAATGATGTGGGATTCCCCTCTGTATGCTATGAATATGTTTTATTACCATTGGTTATTAAAGAAGTTGTTTTGTCCAGTGGCTTAGTAGAGTAAAGCCAGGCGGGAAATCTGAACAGAGATATAGAGAGAAAGTAGGTGGTGTTAGGCAGCCATGTAGCTGCCAAAGGAGACAGATGCCGGATCCTTACTAGTAAGTCACAGCCTCGTGCCGATACATAGATTAATACAAATGGGTTACTTCAAGATGTAAGAGCTAGCTAGGAATATGCTAGAGCCATTGGCCAAACAGTGTTGTAATGAATATAGTTTCTGTGTGATTATTTGGATCTGAGTGGCCCGGAGATGAATGAGCAGTCTCCGTGTACAAAATGATGCACCTACGTGGGCTGACTATATCAACGTGAAACCTAGGAGAGCTTGGGAAGGAATTTTAGACACACACACACACAGAGTTAAGCACAGCTTCATGGTAGCAGCATTTTCTTAGGTGGGCTCTGTTTGCTAGAAGCAAGCAGAGGCAAGATTCCTTTAAGGGAAGGCTTCCTGACTCAATGGTAGCAGCAAAAACTGCGCAGCTCCTTTAAGAAGGCTTCCTGGTTCGTGCTAGTTGCACAAACAGCTCTGGCTCTTTCAGGAGGCCAAGCACTTGAATGGGGTTTGTGGGCAGTATGCTGCAAGTTACTTGGTGGCAGCATGGGCCAACTGCTTCCTAGACTTGAGGTGGTGGGTATGGCTCCTACCTAGCAGTCCCAGAGCTGGTGGTAAAGGTACTTCTGCCATACTGAAAGGTGAGAGGGGCGGAGCCAGCATCCAGCGCTGCTGTGACCACACTGCTTACCATTTTAAAATGCTCCTTGTCGGGGCTGGAGAGATGGCTCAGTGGTTAAGAGCATTGCCTGCTCTTCCAAAGGTCCTGAGTTCAATTCCCAGCAACCACATGGTAGCTCACAACCATCTGTAATGGGGTCTGGTGCCTGCACACATACACACAGACAGAATATTGTATACATAATAAATAAATAAATTTAAAAAAAATGCTCCTTGTCAGAAAAGGATTTCAGATATGCAATAGGGCAGATTTAGATGTAAAAGACCTCTAAACGAGACACAGTGTCTTTTAAAAAATGTACGTAGGCTTGAGAGAAGAAAGGAAGTATAGACAGTTATAAAAAAAGTTCTAAAAAAATAAAACAGTGTTTAAAGAGACAGACTACAGACAATCATAGATTAAAGTAGTAAAGAAAAATAAGCCATAAAAAATGCAAAATACATAGAGAGTCTGGATTATGTATATTATTGTGTTTTCTTTGAAATTTTTAACTGTGAATGAGCTACGTACGGGGAGACATTTCATTGTACATTGTTCATTAGCATTCTATAGGATAAGGATAAGCAGTCTAAGGATATGTTGTTTTGGAAAAGAGGTTCTGTTTTTGTTTCCACAGAGGATAGAAAGCTGTGGATTCCTTACTGGCTAATATGGTTTGATCAAACAAGAACCCCAGAAGCAATGGCCCAGAATGGAGTATAATAAAGGTTTATTTGCTTGGGGTAGACTCACAGAAAAAGAAGTCATCAGCAGTCCTCTGCGTGAAGGGGGGGGGCTGGAATTGAATCCAGGAGCCAAGAGGCTCACACGTCCTTATGTCTGCATATATAGTACCTGAGACCACGCCCAAAGTGGGCCAGCATCTCAAAAGCCATTGACTGAAGGAGTTCCCAACAACAATCACACAAAAATGCTATTAATTACAACACTGGTCAATGGCTCAGGCATATTCCTAGCCAACTCTTATATCCTAAATTAACCAATTTCTATTATTTTATATTTTACCACAAGGCTAGTGGTTTGTTACCTCACATATTGTTTCTTGGTTGGCTGTGTGGCATCTGCCTGACTCTGTTTTTTCTCCCTGCATTGTTTAGTTTTCCTGCCTAGCTATATTCTGTCCTGCCATAGACCAAAGAAGCTTCTTTATTGACCAATGATAATAAAACATATAGCATACAGAAAGGAATCCCACATCATCTCCCCTTTTTCTGTCTGAATAAAAAGGAAGGTTTTAACTTTAACATAGTAAAATTACATATAACAAAATAGGCATCATAGCCTGGTGGTGATGGCCCATGCCTTTAATCCCAGCATTCGGGAGGCAAAAGCGGGCAGATCTCTGAGTTCCAGGCTAACCTGGTCTACAAGAGCTAGTTCCAGGATAGGCTCTCAAGCTACAGAGAAACTCTGTCTCGAAAAACAAAAACAAAAAAACAAACAAAAAAGGTATCAAGCAAGAGTAACAGTTACAATATTTAGTCTATTTGTATCTGGCAAATTAAAGAAAATATTCTACGATCTATTTTATCTTTGTGAGTCTAAAGTTTCATATCTAATTTGTCATTTCTCATAACTAAGGAAAACTATATAACTATCTGTCTTCAATTCCATCAAAGAATTGAAGGATATTATATTACCTAAGTAAACAGAAAGTGCATTGTAAGCAACTTCCAAAACTCTAGAATTGACAGAAATGTCTTGCTACCTGGACAGTCACCCAAAGTTCTTCTGTACCGTTGGGACATCCATCTTCAGCATACAAGACCATAGTATCTGGCAGACTTTTACATGAAGTAGGAAATTTGAAAGACTGTTTTGCCTATATTGACAGTTTGTCAGTCACTTTCTTCTGTGTCCTGCAGAATGTCTGGCATTCTCTTTAATGAAGCAGGAACCTCTGAAGGACTGTCTCACCTTTTTTTTTTGGGGGGGGGGGTTTCAAGACAGGGTTTCTCTGTAGGTTTGGAACCTGTCCTGGAACTAGTTCTTGTAGACCAGGCTGGCCTCAAACTCCCAAAGATCCGCCTGCCTCTGCCTCCCAAGTGCTGGGTTTAAAGGTGTATGCCACCATTGCCTGGCCTGTCTCACCTTCTTTAGGCAAGTTCAGCAGTCATTTTTCTGTGGGTCCTGCATGTCCAGTTTATACAGCATACCATCAAACAGTTCAGGCAAGAGCAGTTTCTTGCCCAAATGGCTAGCCTTGTCACATTGAAGGCAAATTCATAATAAGTTTCTTCAATGCCCATCCACCTTTCTGAAGTAATTGGTGTTTTTAGAAGTAGACATGTCTCATTGTTGAGAAAAGTCTAAGTTTTTTTTTAATTATTTATTTATTATGTATATAGTATTCTCAGTATTCTGTCTGCATGTATGCCTGCAGGCCAGAAGAGGGCACCAGATCTCATTACAGATGGTTATGAGCCACTATGAACTCAGGACCTTTGGAAGAGCAGGCAATGCTCTCAACCACTGAGCCATCTCTCCAGCCCCAAAGTCTAAGTTCTTAAAACCTTTTAAATGCCGTATTCTGTAGGTTTTTGAAGTATTAAAGATTATCTAACTGAAATATATCTCTGTATATCTAGAAAACCTAACTAACATGACCACAAGTTTGGCTATTATAAATGACTCTCTATTAATCTGTAATGTCAAATTATGCATTACATTTTTAAATGAGCTGTATAGACATAATACCTTAAACAAGAATAGACATATACATATAACAATTGACCTTACATTTGTATCAGTAAACCAAAATTCATGCCAGTGTAATATTTTCATTTCTATATTAAAACCCCCCACCTTTTTTTTGTTTAGAAAGAGATATACTGTGACTATTAACCACTTATAATCAACCCCCTTCAAATGAAAATAAATACTTATAAATAATCATTTTGGGAATTTGGGTGTTGTTTTCTCCAAACTGCTTCCTGTTGTTTGTTGGACAAAGTATTTTTAGGATTCATGGAGACCTTTCAGAGAGTCTTGTTCTGTCAAACCACATTAGCCTGGAAGAATTCCACAGGTTCTCATCTTCTGTGGAAACAAAAGCAGAACTTTTTTTCCAAAGTAGCATATACTTAAACTCAAATTTTGAAGTCAAGATACCTTTAAAATATATATGTTGGTTTAACTTAGCAGTCCCCAGAATCATATGTTTTTCAGCAGTTAAGCTCATCAATAGTCAAAAATTAATAGAAATCACGATAATACATATCCAGACTCTCTGTGTATGTTCCATTTTTATGTGGCTTCTTATTTTTTACTCTATTTCTTTTTAATATTTATTGTCTTTACTCCTTTAATCTATGACTGTCTATACCCTTTCTTTTCTCCTGAGCACCATGATCCATTTAGAGGTCTTTTTTTTTTTATTTGAATCTATCTTATTGTGTATCTGTAATTGTTTTCTGACCAGGAGAGGTTTGTTTTGTTTTATGCTAAGCAGGCGTGAATAGGACTAACGCAGCGGCTTTGCCTGTTGGCTCTGCCCTGTCCAACATGGCAGAGGTCTGTTCACCTCCACCTTTGTGAGCCATGCTCATCGCCCCAGCTCCGAGGAGCTGGTCTGTGTCACCATAAAGCAACTTGTAGCACTCTGCTCACAAACCCCAGTTAAGTGCTCTGTAACAGGACCTTCCAAAAGAGCCAGAGCTATTCAAGGTGCCAGTAAGAACCAGGAAACTGTCTATTAAAAGAAGCCGCGCCTCTGCTTTCAGCAAGCAAACAGAGCCTATCTGAAAAAATACAGCTACCAAGAAGCTCCAGTTGACTCCCTTTTTGTGGGTCTAGAAACCCCCTCTCCTTTTTTTAAGCTTTTTTTAGGCTTTATGTGGATGTACGTTGCTGAATGTTGGGTGCATTTATGTAAATGGAGACTGTGCTTTTGTTTCCTGGCCACCTAGGCCCAAATAGTCACACAAAACTCTATTAATTACAACACTGTTTGGCCGACGGCTCAGGCATATTCCTGGCCAGCTCTTACATCTTAAATTATCCCGTTTCTATTATTTTATATTTACCACAAGGCTCGTGGTTTGTTACCTCGCATCTTGCTTCTTGTGCGCCTATGTGGTGTCTGCCTGACTCAGCCTTCTTTCTTTCTGCATTTAGTTTAGTTTTCCCACCTAGCTATATTCAGCTCTGCCATAGGCCAAAGGAGCTTAACCTGTGATAATAAAACATTTTCACAGCATACAGAGGGGAATCCCACAACACTGGAGTTCTTAGAGACTGATGGCTCCCAGGGGCTCTCTGACCAGGCCCTCCTAACCAAAACAGTAAGCTCCAGGTGAAATGAAAGCTGCTGCCTCACAAAAGGAGGAGAGGGTCTAGTGAGATGGCTCAACAGGTAACAACTCTTGTTCACAAGCCTGCAACCTGCTTGATTCTTAGAACCAATGTAAAAGTCACAGTAAGGGAACTAACTACCCCAAGTTGTCCTTTGCCCTCCACACCCATGCCCCACCCTATGTGATGATAAATAAGGTACAGAGCAATAGAAGGTATGGACATTAGCCACTGTCTTCCATCTGCACATGCAAGGGCTTGTGTACCTGCACATACATGCACACACTAAAGTAAATGAAAGGTGGGAGTGGTGGTGCAGTCACAGAAGCAGCCACATCTCTGGGTTCAAGGCCAGCCTGATCTACACAGTTTGTGAGACCCTGTCTCAAACAAAAAAAAAAAAAAAGGGAAGAGAGAGACTAAAAATATTTGTGAATATAGTAGAAAAGTCTGTACTAGAAAGATATGTATTGAGATCATGATAGTGACTTCTTGGAAGGGCAAGACCTTGAGAATGAGAAGAGGTGCTATAAAGGAACTCTCTAATGTTTGCTAGGATGTATTCACTTTGGTGCAGTATGAACTGTATACAAGTAAGACAGTGCTAGCGACATTCTCATCACTCAGAATGTAAATGTCACTATACTACTTGTTTTTCTTTTTTCAAGTAAAAATACCCAGAAATGCATATGAACACAGGTGTTCTTATCAACAGGTGGTGCCCTTGTGTAATGCTAGCTTGTAATGCTACCACTTGAGGGTCAATATTTCAAGGTCATCCTCAGCTATGTATTTATTTGAGACCTGCCTGGGGTACGAGAGACTGGTTTCAAAAAGAGAAGAAACAGGAAGATGAACATTCAGTGTTTCTAATGGTTTACAGTAAACTGTTCGAGGAAGGATGTTGTAGCCTACGCTAGCCTCAAACATGCTCTGTAGCTAAGGAAGCCCTTGAATTTCTGATCTTCTTGCCACTGTGTCAGGTTGATTTATAATAAGCTCTTAATAATTTCTTCATGTGCCATTATCAGGTACTTTTTCAATACTTGCTCTTTACTGGGCACAGTGAAAACTATGGTATTGTGAGAAGTAAGAAATTGCCAAATATAAGAGCTGAGATAAGAAGGAAAGGGAGGCTTGGACGTGTTTTAATCCCAGTTGTAGGAGGCAGAAGCTGTGCATCTCTGTGAAGTCAAAGCCAGCCTGGTCTACATAGTGAGTTCTAGTTCTAGGACAGCCAGGGCTATATAAAACCTATCTTAAAAGGGGGAGACTCTGGGGGAATTGAGAATACATATTTCTTTCTTTTTTTTTTTGTTTTTTTTTTTGTTTTTGTTTTTCAAGACAGGGTTTCTCTGTAGCTTTGGAGCCTGTCCTGGAACTAGCTCTTGTAGACCAGGCTGGCCTCGAACTCACAAAGATCTGCCTGCCTCTGCCTCCTGAGTGCTGGGGTTAAAGGCGTGTGCCACCACCGCCCGGCGAGAATACACATTTCTTAGTTGTTATATGGTGTCTATAAAAAGATTTCATTCAGGCTGGATAGATGGCTTAGAGGTTAAGAGCACTGACTGCTCTTCCAAAGATCCTGAGTTCAATTCCCAGCAACCACATGGTGGCTCCCAACCATCTGTAATGAGATCTGGGGCCCTCTTCTGGTGCTGCAAACAGAATACTGTACACATAATAAATAAATCTTATTTTTTTAAAAAAAGACTTCATTCTTTTTTGTGATCACAGCATTTGTGATTAAGTTTCTATTTTGGAAATTCAAATGAAGAATGATATGGACATTTTTATTTTATTATGTATATGTATAATGTTTCTTAGACTTATTTGATCACAACCTTTTCATGTATATGATACTTGGGGCAGTGGATGCTACATTTTTTTTGTACTCATGATGTATACAAATAATGATTTCTGTTTTTAAAGCAGGACAGAAGGAACAAGCTGTGGAATGGTACAAGAAGGGTATTGAAGAACTAGAAAAAGGAATCGCTATTATAGTAACAGGCCAAGGTGGGTTATATGCAGTTTCTGTTGCCATCTCAAATTCTACAGTAGTTCCTCCCTCCAAATCCCTTCCCCTTGGAGACCCCCCTCCCAGGGCTCCTCATGGACTGAACTTGACGCTGTCAGGCCCTAGAGACTATACTAATACCAATAACCAGGATATCTTCTGAGTGACTCCGGGGCAGCAGCACATATGGATATTTTGGACAAACGGAAGAGTCATGATGTGGTTGGGATAGATCAGGTAAAGGTGAAATTTAATTAATATCACACAGTTCGACATGTAACTTGTTTATTTTTTGTAATTCTCCATTTAATTATTTTGGACTGTAGGTGAGCACAGGTAACTGAGAGTTCTGAAAGCAGTTTGCAGGAGGGGGTTGGTGACTGAATTTACATATTTACCCCCTTTTTAGATCTGTTTACCTTAGTAAATGCATTTTATTTCTTGATGTCATTGCATTTTGTTTGTTGTAAATTATTTTTATTTCATATGCATTAGTGGTTTTGCCTGCATATATGTCTGTTTGAGTGTGTTGGATCTCTTATAACTGGAGTTACAAACAGTTGTGAACTGCTGTGTGAGTGCTGGGAATTGATGCTGGGGCCTCTGGAAGATTGGCCAGTGCTCTTATCCATTGAGCCATCTCTCCAGCCTTTCTTTTTTTTTTAATTTTGTTTATTTTTTAAAAGATTATTTATTATGTATAGTATTCTGCCTGCATGTAGGCCTACAGGTCAGAAGAGGGCACCAGACCTCATTACAGATGGTTGTGAGCCACCGTGTGGTTGCTGGGAATTGAACTCAGGACCTCTGAAGAGCAGTCAGTGCTCTTAACCTCTGAGCCATCTCTCCAGCCCTCCCCAGCCCTTCTTGATCTTATTGTTAATATTTGTGTATGTATGTTATTGGCTGTTATAAAAGTGAAACTCAATGAAGTCTCAAATATGATTTCCTATAGCAGACAGGCAATAAACAATACACTCTATGGCCTTTGAAGCCATTTAAGGATCAGTAAATTACCAGTTGGTGATCAATTACTATGTTGTTGGTAATCAGTCACATGTGTTTTCTCTGGTTTTGAAAGCTAGTTTGTTGTGTATAAGTAATCTTTTGTTGTTGTTAGGTATTAGTCTTACACACTAGGCAAGTGTCCTGTCTCTGAGCTACATTTCCAGCCTGGCCATGTTTTCGTTTGTACAGGTTAGAATATAAACCAGGTGCATGCCTTTAATCCCAACACTTGGGAGGCAGACACAGGTGGGTCTCTGTAAATTCAAAGTCAGTCTGGGCTTACACAATGTAACCCTGTTTCACAAAAACAAAGTAAGATAAAATAAATTGGAAATTTCTTATTTTGATTTATGTTTGACTCTTTTAAAACAAAGCAGTTACTTCTGATGTTTATTTCCTGCCACCTCAAATTTGAATTACGGCTAAGCCAGGTGTAACCCTGTAATCCCAGCT
Organism: Ondatra zibethicus; assembly: GCA_004026605.1. NCBI lineage: Eukaryota > Metazoa > Chordata > Mammalia > Rodentia > Cricetidae > Ondatra > Ondatra zibethicus. The sequence continues at coordinate 108,208 of PVIU01000600.1, read as the reverse complement.
CTTGTGGGAGTAAGGCAAGAAGGTCTCAGATTCAGCCTTGGCTGTTCAGTCAGCCCTGTATCAGAAACAAAACAGCCAACGGTGGTGGCGTACACCTTTAATCCCAGCACTCGGGAGGCAGAGGCAGGCGGATCTCTGTGAGTTCAAGGCTAGCCTGGTTTACAAGAGCTAGCTAGTTCCAGGACAGGCTCCAAAGCTACAGAGAAACCCTGTCTCAACCCCCAACCCCCAAAAAGAAAGAAAACAGAGGTAAAATTAGAGGCTACTGTCTGTGTAACTATAGTGAAAACATTTGTTGTCTACTTATGTTTCAATATGTAGACCAGGCTGGCCTCAAACTCAGAGATCTGCCTCTGTCTCCTGAGTGCTTGGAATAAAGGTATGAGCCACCACACTCAGCTGGTCTTTTATATAAACAAGCAGAATTTGAATTGGTTAGCAGTAGAGTATTTGCCTAATTTTGATGATGCTCTTTATTTAAACTCAAGCGTTGCAAAAATCAGTTTAAAAAGAAACAAAATGAATGTGAGTGGTTGGGTCTTTGAGGCGTTGATGAACATGACTTTATGAATTAAAAATTAAATATATTCAGTTCTGTGTCAATTCCTTAAAGAGATGTTAGATGGAGATTGTTCAAAATGCCTTTTATTTAAGAAAAAAATCCCTCAGTGTGTTTTCTTCTTACCCTTAGAATTTAAGTTCTAATTTTATGGAATAGATGTGTGCCTTTCATAGACATCACAACATTAGCATCTGACAGATTTGTTCATGCACAGGCAGTGACAAAGTATGACTGTAGCCTGGATGATAGTAAGTTGGCACAGGTGACATCATATCCCAGCTCAAAGGTTTTTGCTTTTTGTTATTTGTATATATATGTGTATAAGGTGTGGGTGTTAGTAGAGGTCACAGGACAAGTTTCAAAGTCAGTTCTGACTTTCACTTTGGGTCCTGGGACTTGAACTCAGCTTGACAAGCTTGCTCAGCAAGCAGTTCTACCCACTGAGCCACCTGGAACTCTAGTTCCAGAGAATTTGATGCCCTCTTTTGGTTTTCCCTCACTAGGATCAGTTCAAAGACTGAAGTGTGAGGGTAAATGTCATGGGTTCCATGAAATATGTGTGAAATCCATGACACTGCAGTAGATTTGAAGCCATCATGAGGAACCATGAATATGTCTATGTGTAGTATACATACATATTTAAGACAGGTTCACTCTGTGTATTCCAGAGTGGTCTTGACTTCATTATCCTTCCACTTCAGCTTCCTGAGTTCACCTAAGATTTCAGATGTTCTTCACTTTGCCTAGCAAAAGCATTCCCTTCCTCCATCCCTCCCTCCCTTCCTTACCCCTTTCCTCCTTGCCCTTTTCGAGACAAGGGTCTCACTTTGTAGCACAGGTTGACCTGAAACTTATATATCCTGACTGACATTGAACTTGACTTGGTATCCAAGTCCTGGGATTATACATGTGAGACACTATGCCCACTTTTAATTTCTTTATGAGGAAAGATTTTGATTCTCCATGAAGGTAATTGGAGCAACACTTACCTTGAAACACTGTTAGTAGGGAAATGTAGAAGCTTTAACTAATTCTTCCTTTCTTTTTTTTCATTTAGGTGAACAATATGAAAGAGCTAGACGCCTTCAAGCCAAAATGATGACTAATTTGGTTATGGCCAAGGATCGTTTACAACTTCTAGGTATCACCTTCTCTAATTTAGTTTTGAAGTGTTTAATGAATCATTGGTAGGGCTGGGCACACAGTTGAGTGGCAGAGCATTTGCATAGCATGTGTCAGACCCTGTGCTCAGTCTCCAGTGAGAAGTCAGTCTTTACCCATGGGTAGAGTAGATCAGTAATTTCAGTGTTTAAGTCCTGTTTTAGTTTCTGTGTGTGCCTGGGTGTCTGTATGTACACAGGATGCACGAAGGTGCCTATGGAAACCAAAAGAGGGCATCAGATTCTCTGGAACTAGAGGTCCAGGTGGTTGTAAGCCACTTAATGTGTGTGCTGGGAACTGAACCCTGGTCCTCTGCGAGAGCTCTGATGCTCTAAACCATTACTGTTTCCCTCCCTCCTTCCTTTTCTGGTTTGTTTGTTTATTGTTGTTGTTTTTTAAGACAGGATTTCTCAGTGTAATAGTCCTGGCTGTCCTGGAACTAGATTTGTAGACCAAACTGGCATCGAACTCACAGCGATCCTTCTGCCTCTGCCTCCCAGTGCTGGAATTAAAGGTAGGAGCCACCACTGCCCAGCTGACACCAATCATGCCGTTAATGGAAGGGCCACAAGTTCCTCTTGCCAGAGATTAGGATGTCTTCCTTTTTAGCCATCAAGAACTTTCCTCAGGTCCTTGAGAAAATGGGGACTTTTGTCTAAATGCCTGACCTTGGGAAAAGGAATTTCTCGGGGGACCAAACACTCCATTATAGCATATTACAGTTTTTTATGTGGCTTAGTTTATCCTAATAGCTAAAGCTTAAAATGAGCAAAGACAAATCTAGACAAATATTACTGTGAACCTGAGTAGACCTTAGGAATTTATAAATTTTGATTATATATAATATACCTTATTTATCAAACAAATCTTATTTATCAAAAACACATTATTTATCACGCTTAAGTTACATATCTATATTTTCTAGCAGCTTGGTGTTAACATGTGTGGGAGTAGGCAGAGTTATCACTCTGTTGTTCCATGGTGGCAAGGATTTTTTCCAAAGAATTATTTTGTTTAAAGAGGCTACCATTTTATACATTTTCATCCTTCAAAGCTTGCATAAAATTCCCCAAAGGAAGAAGCATAAGGGAATCCCCATAACACATAGTGAGAATCATTGAAAATGAAGCATAAGGGAACCCCCATAACACATAGTGAGAATCATTGAAAATGAAAGTAAAAGGGTGCTGGAGAATTGTGATCAGCAAGGTCGAAATGCTGGGACTTTGTCAAGCAGCAGTGATTGCCCTGCGGTCCACGCCACTCTGTAGACCAGGAACTCATAGAGATCCACCTGCGTTTGCTTCCCAAGTGCTGGGACCAAAGGGATGCAACCCCACACCCAGCAAAGGATTTTAGAAGAGCCCTATGGTAAGGTTTTTCTGTGGAGCCCATCAGTGAGGATTTCTTTGGGATTAGAAGGGGGAGCCTAGGGAAACTTGACTGTTCATTTCAGATAGCCGTGTTAGTCTGTATTACCTCAGGCATTTTAGAAAGAAGCACTAGTCTCTTTCAGTTGTTGTAACAGGACTAGAATCCAGGGCCTTGTACATACCACTTGAGTTCTCTACACTGAGCTTCATCTTCAGTTACTGTTTTGTTAAAAGGGATTAACTGGAACATGGTTACAGTGTCTCTGTGTGTGTGTGTGTGTGTGTGTGTGTGTGTGTGTGTGTGTGTGTGTGTGTGTGTGTTTATGTAGGTAGAATTGTAAACTCTACATATTTAACTTTTTATTTCCTGTCATCAAAAAAAATTAAAATTTTAATTTCTGCTTGTCTTTACTATATAATGAATGTTTCTGGTAACTTTTTGTGTTAATAAAAAAGACACTTAGTGACCAGAATTTTCTAACTTATGCTTTCACCAACACAAGTAAGTTGTGTCTCAGTATTTTGATTTAAAGAGCATTATCATTGAGAAAAATCAGGTGACCTATCTCTAGCTAACCAAAGTAAATAGAAAGGATTTAAAGTATATTGTATCAGCCACTTCTAGGACACAAAAGCTACGTGCTGCTTTGTGCTTTGTATACAAAGGGTAGCTGCTATTTAACCTGTCCCAGAGGCATGTGATACCGCACCGTACACCAAGCACGGTGCCTGCTTGTCTGACTTTAGGAATATAAGTCTGAGAGTTAGTATGTATGTTCTGCTTTTTTTGTTTTGTTTTTCGTTGGGTGCTGATAATTAAACCAGGACCTTGCATATGTTGCATATTCCACACTGAGCTACACATATCTATCCCTATTGCTGCATTTATACATGGATTCATTGACTTTCTAATACAGAAGAAAACAAACTTACTTAAGCAAATCATTTTTGGAAAGGGTGATCCCTTATTTGGATAAGACAGATAGGTATGTCACCTTAAGAGCAGTGTCTGGCAGCCAAGGAGGACGGAGGGCTGCAGTCTTGCTGCAGGAGGAGAAAGCAGCACCCCTTCTGCCCTAGGCAGCAGACGGAGACTCCAGCTAGGGAGGGTGGTGAACAAATCTTTTCATTGATTAGTTACATCTTACATCTCACAGAATTTTAAGTATGACTACCATCCCTCCCATTGTCCCCAAGTGAACTATTCCCCTCCCAAGAGGCAGCTGTACTGGGTCATCAAGAAGTGGCCAACTGTGTGTGTGTGTTTTCACAAACAGTAGCATATTGCACACATAGTTCATCATGCTGATCCCCTTGCCTTCTTGCATTTACTTTTTTGCTTGACTTAAAGTAATAAAGTCAAATGTGACCTTTCTTAGACACTCCTTGTTGTTTCCTTCTGTGCCATTTTTAAGTGTGATTTCCTCTTAAAGTTTCCTTTTAATCTTAATGAGATCATACTGTACTTCCTCTATAAAATCTTTCTTTTTTTAATGATTTATTTATTATCTATGTACATTGATGTTTTGCCTGCATGTATGTCTATATGAGAATGTCAAATCCCCTGGAATTGGAGTTACAGATAGTTGTGAGCTGCCATGTGGGTGCTGGAAACTGAATCTCTGTTCTCTGGAAGATCAGCTAGTGCCCTTAACTGCTGAGCCATCTCTCCAGCCCCTCCTCTACATTCTTTTGTTTGTTTCCTTTTTTTTGAGGGGTTGTTTCTCTTTGTTGATATGGCTGTTCTGGGATCTCACTCTGTAGACCAGGCTGTGCTCAAACTCACAGAGATCTACCTGCGCCACCACTGCCCAACTCTGAAAGACCTTTTTAGTAGGCTTTTCTATACTATACAGTCTTTTAAAAATACAGTTATGTTAAGCTGGGTGTGATAATAAAGGTCATCTTATGTTTTTTGGTTTTTTTTAAACATATTTTTATGGTCTATTTAACTTTATTTTATGTGCATTGGTGTCAGATCCCCTGCAACTGGATCTTCAGACAGTTGTGAGCTGCCATGTGGGTGCTGGGAATTGAACCCGGGTCCTCTGGAAGAGCAGTCAGTCAGTGCTCTTAACCACTGAGCCATCTCTCCAGCCCCCTTTGTTTTGTTTTTTGAGGCAGGGTTTCTCTGTGTACCCTTGGTTGTCCTGGAAGTCACTCTGTAGACCAGACTAGCCTTGACTTCTAGAGATCTGCTTACCTCTGCCTCCTGAGTGGTGAGACTAAAGGTGTGCACCACTACTGCTTGGCTAATAGTACAGCCAAACAGATCCCAGTGGATCTCTTTGTTCGGGGACAACCTGGTCTACATAGCGAGTTTTATGACAGCTAAGGCTACATAGACAGACCCTGCCTCTAATAGTAACAATAATAATGGTAATAAGAAGTACTAATCCAGTTATGTTCTAAGTTCCCAGTTATATTTAATAAGTTTTTAGATAATACAGCCAGTCAAGTTTTTATCCTAATATTACTAGATTATCTTAGGGATTTGAGCATATGAAAAGCAGCCATCACTTGCTGTTGAAAATAGTGATAAGTGTCTTAGGTTACCAGCCTGAATAAGGTGCGTTTTCAACATAGCCTTCCACGTGTTAACTTCTGTACTTTTCATATGAGTTCTTACTAATTACATATTTTAGAGTTTATTTCATATATGTGCAAAAGCTTCACTGACAGCTTTGTAACACAATAATTTTCCATTTTCCACATGCCTTTTATTTGTTTATTTTTCTTTCTGTTTATTTTGTTCTTTTTTAACCTCCTCTGTTGCATAGAGAAGCTGCAACCAGTTTTGCAATTTTCCAAGTCACAAACGGACGTCTATAATGACAGTACTAACCTGACATGCCGCAATGGACACCTCCAGTCAGGTACGTTTAGACTAACTAATGTAACTAGAGCTTGCATGGAAAATGAACTCTTGCTTACCCTATCATGTTGTCTTAGCTGTGTAGTAGAAGGTATAACTGTTTTGTTTTCACAGGATTAGGAAAACATACAGAATCCTTATCATTCATAGTAGATATAGTAGAGCTATTCCTAATATACCTAGTCACATGTTTTCCAACTTCTTACTTGTAAAGTACAAAAGATGGAGAGGTGGTACTCTCATTACCGTCTAGCCCACTGGCCCTTCAATTGTACTCAATAAAACTGTTCTTTTAGAAAAACAATATAAATCCATGTATATGTGTATGTGTTTGTATATGTGTTTGTGAACACATTTGGAGGTCAGAGGACAACTGTAAGAAGGGATTCTCTTCTAGTACCATGTATGTCCTTGGGATTAAACTCAAGTTGTCAAACTTGGTAGCCAGTGTCTTTCCCAAAAAACAAAAACAGTATTAACAACAAGAAGATCAAATCATGTTTTCTGAGATGGCTCAGTTCCTTTAAATAATTATTTTTATTTCTGTTGTATTTTGTTTGTGGGATTTTTCTTTTTGTGTTTTTAACATGAAAACCTTAATATTTTCTCAAACATTAATTTTTACTGTGTATCAGTTTTCATATGTATTATATGAATCTCTTTGTACTTGTTAGAAACTGGAGTTTGACATACCAAGGAGATACATTCTAATAGTGTTTTTACTGTGGAGTAAGTCTTCCTCGAAACTTTGCTGATCAAGTCCTTTAGAAGAGTAAATACAGAAAGAAAAAATTAAATGCCTTTTGCATTGTTCCAGTGGCAGAAACTTCATTTTCTAGGCTTTCCCAGTCTCAGCTCGTTTTGGGGTGGGTTTTGTTTGGTTTTGCAGTGTTAGTGGTGACACCTCATGCATTCTACAAAAAATACCCCGTGCTCTCTGTACCTCAGGTAGTTTGCTTGGTTGCTGGTTTTGTTTTTTATTTTTTCAGTAGTGGTTTTATATCCAGGGTAGTTGGTCGTGGTTTTTGAGACATTTTAATTGGTAGTCCAGGCTAGAAGTTACTGTGTAGCTTGGGCTGTTGTGGGCTTGTAGGCTCAATGCTCCTGTCTCAGACTCCTGAATGACTGATTACGGGCATGTGTCACTTTACTCAGGTTTGGATTTAAATTTTATTAGAGCAAATTGTAGCATACTAACTTTAGGTTAGGCAGTGAAGCAGCTGCTAGTTTTGAGTGTGTTTTTGTTTGTTTGATTTTTTTTTTGTTTTTTTGAGACAGAGTTTCTCTGGCTGTCTGACCCCAAACTCACAGAGATCTACCTGTCTCTGCCTCCCAAGTACTAGGATTACAGGCGTGTGCCACCACCTCCCGGCTCAGAAGTAAGCATTTTTAAAGCCTGGGAGTTCTCAAACGCACACTCTTCAGGATCCCCAAGACTCTTTTAGAAAGCACAACTTTCATAATTATACTACAGGTCAAATTTTTCATAACACTGAAACACTGCTTGCTGCCTTCACTGGACTGGTATTTGCCCTTATGTTTCCTTGACAACCCTGGAGACCATCTCAGCTTCAGATGTCCCATTAGCAGGTGCAGAACTGTAGTAGCACTCACTGCATCCTTCACCACCACGCCTTCAACTAACAGTTCATATAGGAAATGCCCCAATAAAGCTCTAAGTATTACACAATAGATCTCAATCGTTGGGTGCACAGCCTTTCATAATCTACACACTAGAATAGGAAATGGCTATGTCAAGGAAGGGTATGACTGAGCTGCAAGGGAACTAATGCAGAGGGAAGATATTTTTTAGACTGGATCTTTTTACCACATAACTAAGTAAAAAATTAAAAACTTATGTGTAAAAGGTCTCTAGGTTAATTCTAAGAGGAAAATTGAGACTTTGTCATTTAGCAGGAATAGACCCAGCAAAATTACAGTACCTTTAATAACGATGAAATTGACAAATTAGGGCCAGAAAGTGACCCCTGGCAAAGAGCTTGTAGTAATCTTTTGGGAGAGATAAACAACAGCTATCCCAAAAGCAAGAGAATGCAACTTATAAAGAGAACTAATTGAATCCTTCCTCTGATTGTATGAGACACACCAATAGCTGGAGCCCCTACGTTCTATACTGATGCAAATAAATCAGGAAAGGCAGGTTACAAATCAGAAAAATTAAAGTGGATCAAAGCCCTTATTATTCTGTCCAAAAGTCAGAATTATGTGCTATTCTCATAGTACTAAAAGATTTTAAAGAACCTCTCAACATAGTTACCTATTCTCAATATGCAGAAAGAGTTCTTTTTCCGTAGTGAAACCGCTGATGATGCAGAAATGACTTTGTTATTTATTCCATTACAAGATACAATCCTGTAGCACAAGGTAATGCAGAAATTGATCATTATTGATTAGAAGGCCTCAGAATTTCATTAAAAACATGTCAATAGCAAAGGTGTAAAAAAAGACTTTTACATCCCTTGGCACCAAACCAAGGAAATTTTAAGGAAACGTCCTCTGTGTTCTTTCTATATCCAAACACCACTACCTGTAGGAAGTAACCTAAAGGGTACTCAAAGGAATGAAATCTGGCTAATGGATGTTTTCCATTTTATAGAATTTGGAAAACTGAAATATGTACACCACACCATTGATACCTTTTCAAGTTTTCAATGGGCAATTGCTTTGAGTTTGGAAAAGACTGATTCAGTAATCACACATTTCCTGGAAGTTATGGCCATCATGGGTATACCTGTTCAAATAAACACAGACAATGCTCCAGCTTATGTCTCTAAGAAAATGAAACAGATTTTTGCTTATTATACTATAAAGCATATTACAGGTATACTACACAGTCCTATAGGCCAGGCAATTATAGAAAGATCAAATTGAACCCTAAAGGATATATTAAATAAACAGAAAGGAATGATAAATACCCCCTGAATTAGATTGCATAATGCTTTATTAACTTTGAACTTTTTAAATGCCAATGAGAAAGGAGCAACAGCTTTGGAGAGACATTGGCTAGTAGAAAAGACTATGGAGTTAAATCAGCTAATGTTCTGTAAAGATGTACTGACCTCAGAATGGAAACCAGGAAATGTGTTATGTTGGGGAATGGGTTTTGCTTTTGGTTCCACAGGAGAAAAGCTATGAATACCATCAAATTTGATAAAGATTTGATTTGAACAAGAGATACCTCTTCATTAGAAGAGATGATAGTTCATCAAACAGCATGGCTGTTTAAACTAAACTAACCTATAAAATTGCTGTTTAAACTAAACTAACCTATAAAATTAGCAAATACTTTCCATTTGATTAGATATAACTTGCCAAAGAAGAATCTCCCCAAAATTAGGGTTGGGAAAGGGTTTTGTTTCTGTCTTTGCAGGAGAATAAAGGGATTTGGAATAGGAATCTGAAAGCCACTAGAAAATGGACAAATCATCCAGAAAAAAAAAAGTCTCAAGAAAAAATAAATTGGCCTATTGGTGTATCACATTTTGAACAGGATAAAGTTTCATAAATTTTCCCAAATGTTTTTTTCTGCTATTCTCTACTGACATAGTACATATGATCTTTTGTAGTTCCAGTCCAATTAAAGATTAAAGCTGGCTTTGGAGTTGGAGTGTGGCTCTCTCCTCTAAACCCAAGAATGCTTATTAAAATAAAATCCAAAATCTCTGTCTTATGTCAGAAGAGCCATCTGATACAGGACAGAAGAAAAAGAAATATTTAAGGACTATTCATTTCCACTAATCTCATAATCCTTTGGTTTTATGTTGACTCTTTAACAGCTTTTCTTAAGGTATAAGATTTATAAGATTAATACATGTATATATTTTAAACTTTTTGTCATGATATTAATGGTTATATAGAGTGCTAACTAGTTCCAGGAAAAGGTTTCATCTGCCTTCCTGTACATGATTTCGGGTGTGAGTCTCTGTTTTCTGCAGGGAACCATGAGCACGCTTAACAGCAACCTTTGCAGTCTCCATAAGGAGGATAGGGCCCCACAACAATGACTCCTCCAGGACTATGATGAAAAACACCACCTAAAGATTGGCTTTTGGACTACAAACTGCTCAGAATAAATTTGAGGTGGCTAGCTGAAATGATCCAGCCTCACAGACTACTCTAGCCAGGACTTGAGACAAGGCCTGCACTTTCACATTATGCATAGACTGGACAACAAATGATACAGCTACCTCTTAGAACTTGACAGTTAACCCAAATTTTTGTTTTCAAGATCCCCTTCAGACAGCATTACAACGCCCACATTCTCAAAAGGTGGATTGGATGGTTTTTGTTCATTCAATGGGTTATGGATATTTGTCATTGTTTACAGGGTTGGTTACCAGTTGTTATTGGTTATGGCCAGGAGGAAAGTTAAGCAAAGGAGATTAGATTCAGAGTTTTTGTTTTGAGAAGAAAAAAGGCGAATATATATATATATTAGGATAAAAGGGTAGATTATTGAATCTGCTTTTAAAAAGCAGCTAGTAGTTTTAAATATTTTGCATTGGATTTCAATTACAAATTACAAATTTTGTATAATGATTCAAATTTGAGATTAATTTTGTTAGAACATATTGTACATATATTTCTACTCTTGTTCAAGGTATTGTACTTATAGGACCATTTAACAAAGTAATCCAAATTTCTAGTCCTTGAAAATTATTATTACCAACTGTTTAGGATAATAAGGAAATGCAGGTTAGTAGTTAATCACCTATTATAGTTGAACTTGTAGTCACATTAGGTATGCTTTGAAGGTCAAACAAAGATATATTTTAGAAAGATAGGCCATCTTTAAACACTTCAGAATTCTACAGAATATGGCATTTAAGATGTCTTAATAACATAAGTTTTTTTTTATGAAAATGAGACATGTCATGCAGCACCAATCTACTTCAGAAAAGATAATGTACATTGTAGAAACTCCAAATGGAGTTTACTTTTTTTGTGGCACAAATAAGCCAGCCACTAAACAAGAAAATGCCCCTGCCTCGACTGCTGACAGTATGCTCTCCTAATTGGACAAGCAGAAGACAAAAGAAAGTTACTGTCAAACATTGACAAGACAAGGTAGGGCAGCCCTTCAGAATATGCTGCTTCAAAGAAAAGTCTGTTGAATATTTTGACAAGTATTTTTTGTGTAGCTTTGGCTGTCCTGGAACTCATTCTGTAGCTTCAAACTCAGAGAGATCCACCTGTCTCTGCCTCCCGAGTGCTGGGATTAAAGGCTTGCGCCACCACTACCAGGTGCAAGAGAGGGTCTTTTCTTTTCTTTTTTTTTTTTTTTCCCCTCGAGACAGGGTTTCTCTGTGGCTTTGGAGCTTCTCCTGGATCTAGCTCTTGTAGACCAAGCTGGTCTCAAACTCACAGAGATCCGCCTGCCTCTGCCTCCCAAGTGCTTGGATTAAAGGCGTGCACCACCACTGCCCGGCAAGAGAGGGTCTTGCTATGTAAGTTTTGACTGATTTAGAACTTGGTGGCCATACCAGTTGTCCTTGAGTTTGCAGTGATCCTCCTGTCTCTACTTGCTGAGTGTTAGGATTATGGGATTATATGTGTCACCATGACCAGCATTTTTTGTTTGTCTCTCTGTTATTGGTTTGTTGTTTTTGTTTGTTTTATTTTGTTTTGATTTTTTTTTTGAAATATGGTGTGCCCCACCACACCTGGCTTCTGACTTTTGAGACAAGGTCCTTCTATTATGTAGCTCTGGCTGTCATGGAGCTCACTGTACAGACCAGGCTGACCTGGAAATTACAGAGATGCACCTGCCTCTGCCTCCCAAGTGCTGGGATTAAAGGCGTGCACCACTATGCCCCGCTAGCTTTTTTTTCCTTAAGCATAGTTTCACACTTTGTAGCCTAGGCTGGCCTAGAACTCACATGCCCAGGTTATTGTTGAACTCACAGAAGTCTTCTGGCTCAGCCTCAAGTGCTCACATTATAGTTTAAGCCACCCTACTTGCCTGCCTTAACATTTGTCTTTACAGCAAATATCATTATTAATAAGCACTGATTTATTTTATTTATTTTTACCTTTTTTCAAGACAGGGTTTTTCTGTAGCTTTGGAGCCTGTCCTGGAACTCACTCTTTAGGCGAGGCTGGCCTTGAACTCACAGAGATCCTTCTATCTCTGCCTCCCAAGTACTGGTATTAAAGGTGTGCTCCACCACCATCCGGCTATTTACAAATACAACAATTTTTCTCATAAGAAAATTAGAATCTACAACAGGGAAGGGCAAACCTAATAACCAAATGTCTTTCCCAGTAACCATTCCCATGGTCTGAGTTTGACCCCTGCCACCCACATGGTGGGAGGTGAGAACCAAAGTCAGAAACTTGTCTTCTGACTTCTGCATGTGCTCCGTGACATATGTGCATCCATACTCATTCAAACATCATATACACATAAACATAATAAAAATAAATACAAATTTTAAACTGCTGGTACCTTGTTTTGCAAATTTGTTAGTATTACTTTTTATTGTTGCTAATATTATAAATTGTTATTATTACTTTTTATCTGCATAGTCAAAGTTTTTAATCATGATGGCTGTACTTTTTCTTTGACAGAAAGTGGAGCAGTTCCGAAGAAGAAAGACCCCCTAACACATGCTAGTAATTCACTGCCTCGATCAAAAGCAGTCATGAAAAGTGGATCCACAGGCCTTTCTGGTCACCACAGGGCACCTAGTTGCAGTGGCTTGTCCATGGTTTCTGGAGCAAGGCAGGGTCCTGGTCCTGCAGCTTCCACACATAAGGTACTCTAGAACAGGGGTACAGTTGTGGTTTGTCAGGCTTGCTTTGTGTATGAGTTCTCTGTAATGCCTTATAGACTTGAGTGGTTTCTAAAAGGAAATACAATTTTCTAATTTGCAAAAACTATTTGCTATTAAAATCTTAGTTCCTTTCAGAATAATTAGACATTTTATATTGTTTACTTAGGAAGTCTTTTCAGTATAATGTTATATATGTCATTTTAATTCTAGTTTTAGGATTATTTCAGATTATGTAAATTTTATTATTTATTTACTTTGCTTTTCAAGGCAGGGTTGCTCTGTATAGACTTGGCTGTCCTAGAACAAACTCTGTTGAATAGGTTGGCCTCAAACTCACAGAGATCCTCCTGCTTCTGCCTCCTGAGTGCTGGGATTAAAAGCATGTACCACCACTGACCAGCTAGATTATGTAAATTTTAGAACATTAAACATACCTAGAGTTTTGTTGTAATTCTAGTAAGAATCAAAGATGACTTTTCTTAGAGGGTCTTTGGGTTTTACAAAAGGGGTGTGTGGGAGGGGGGTGTGTGGAAGGCCGGAGGGCACTGAGTGTCTGCCTATTCCTTTGAGGAAGAGTCCACCGTTGCACTTAGAGCTTATTTATTCTTGGCTGTAAGTCTACAGGCCCTGGTAATCACCTGGTTTCCATTGCCTTCGGAACTGGGGTTACAGGCATGTACAGGATGATTGGCATGTTATGTGCATGGTGACATCCGAACTCCATTCCTCATGATTTTCCAGTAAAAGCTCTCAACTCCTGAGCCAGTTCTCTGTCTCACCTTTGTCTTTAATAGTAACTGAATCTCTGGATAAAATCTATTCGCTCTCTTCATGTGAAATGTCATTCTATAGTGAAGGTAGTTTTAGGTTAAATACTCAGTCTTTGCAGTCTTAGATTTTTTTCTTTGTGTCTGCCTGTGTGTGGAGACCAGAGGGAGACCTCAGATTACTTGCTCAGTCACTTTTCATGTCAAACCTGGGGCTCACACACTCTGCTAGAACAGCTGGCCCCTGAGCTACAGCAATCTGCCTCTTCCTGTTCCCACAAGCTGGGTTATAGACAGACTACGTTCCTGGCTTACATGAGTGCCTCGGGACCTGAACTCAGCTTCTTACTGTTGTGTAGCAAGCATTTCACTGAGCATCTGCCCAGCTTCATCCCCCCCCTTTTTTTTTTATTAAATTCTATCAACCTTTTAGGGTGATTTATGAGTGAACAGTCTAGGTTGTTTTCACATTAAATTCTTGTGTCCTTCAAGGGTACTCCAAAACCAAATAGAACCAACAAACCTTCTACACCCACAACGGCTGTTCGGAAGAAGAAAGACTTGAAAAATTTTAGGAATGTGGACAGCAACCTGGCGAACCTCATAATGAATGAAATTGTTGACAAGTAAGTTTCGCTATGCAATTCATTTGTTTCTTATTTTTATTTATAAAATACATATGTATGATATATAATGAATATTTCGTTTAAACTTTCATATTTAATTTTTATGGTAGTTTTGAAGATTTTTGCTAATAAACAAGTTTCACAGTTAACATAAAAATGACCGTGTTAGGCTTATATGCTACATTGAAATAGCTGAACCATATTTCTGTTGTGAAATTAACTGATGTTCTGTTTTTAGTGGGACAGCTGTTAAATTTGATGACATAGCTGGTCAGGAATTAGCAAAACAAGCACTGCAAGAAATTGTTATTCTTCCTTCTCTACGGCCTGAGGTAAGGATTTTATGGTATCAAACGATTCATTTATATTAAATAATTCAAGCTCACTATTTTAAAAAATATAAACATTAAAGCCTGGGTATGTACCAAGCATCCAGCTGAGGAGGCTGAGGCAGGAGAATCTTGAGCCTGAGACCACTGTTGATTCCTCTGTGAGTTCTGGACCAGTCAGGGCTATAACCTGTCTTACTCCTCCCCCACAAAAGGCATTCACATTTGCTACTGATAAATTGTTATAGGAGATGAGAATGAATTTAAGAAATTCTGAATCCATTTTTAACTTTCATGTGGAAAGTAGATACTTGTATGATGTTTTTTCCAGCTTGTATCTTTTCATTTTCATTTTCCTTTCTACTTTCTTGCTTTTTTTCTGGATGAGGTTTCAGAATATTGCCCAGGCAGGTCTTGAAGTCATGGGCTTAAGTAGTTCTCTCTTCCCTCAGCCTCTTCATCCAGGATGTGAGCAGTCACCACCATGCTCAGTTTTGTCTATTTAAAATTTTTTTCAGTTAGTACTTATCGTTCCAAGTCACGAAATCACAGTTTGACTGGTAGTTACATTTTTGTTAATACTCATAAAATTAGAGAGTTAAGAGAGAAAACCATGTGTCTTTTATGAACCAAAGTTATATCATGTGCCCAGATAGGGCCCCTTGGGGAGCTTACTGTAGCTTACAGAGTGAGCTACAGGGCAAGTCATAGGTAATAGTTTAGAGACTGAGTGATAATACAGTAGACTGGATCTCAATTTAAAGAAAGCTTGTGATAAGAGGAATCATACAATTGCAGGTATAAAGAGAACTTTAAGGCCTGTTGTGTGGCATACACCTAATCCCAGCCTTAGAGGCAAAGGTAGGCAGATCCCTTAGTTTGAGGATAGCTTGGTCTATATAATGAGTTCTAGGCCAGCCAGGCATACATAGTGAGACCCTGTCATACCCCACCCCATCTTACTCCCCAAAGAAAGATATTATTAGATGACAAATGATAGATACTTGGCGTGTCTGGATCAGCTCTCTAGGTAACCAATGTTTGTTTGGTAAGTTGTTCACAGGGCTCAGAGCTCCTGCCAGAGGGTTGTTACTCTTCGGTCCACCTGGAAATGGAAAGACAATGCTGGTAAGACTGCTGTCAAGGTTGAAGGTTCTATTGAGATGCTAGAAATCTTGTGGGAAAAAGTAGTTTTATATTGTTCCTGAGTCTATTATTTATTATTTATTGTTGAAATATACTTCTTGAGTTTTCATGCAAAAATAAACAGAAAATTGTATGTAACTCTTCATAGCATGTTTTTGGCTTTGTTTTGAGGCAGAGCTTTCTTTACTATACTGAGGATCTGCCTAATGACACTTAGAATTTGTCCACCTTAACAAGTTTCTTTGACCAGTTAGTTAGTTTGCTGTTGGTTTTCTTGTAGTTTTTACCAGAATCTGAATACCTATATCTGCATCATTCTTCTGAACTATGAAAACAGATGTTAAAGGCATGGTGGCACTGAGGAGGCAGAGGCAGGAGTATCACTCTCAGTTCAAGGCCAGCCTAGTGTGCAGTGAATTCCAGCCCAGCCATGGCTGCATAGTGAGATGTCTCAAACACAAAACCCAACAGGAATAGAATAAGTTTTTCCTTGCCTGTTTAACTTTCTCTAGCCAGTATCTTCCTGCCGAAGAGAAGAGAATTTCTCCCTAGTTCTCTGGGAAAATAGTATGTACAGTTTTTGTAGTTGATGCTGAGGGTCACATCACACATCTGGTACTTCTATGATCATATGTAACTGTTTTTTAAAAAAGAAAAATCAGGATGTTGAACTAACATATTTACTCTTCTGATCTCAAAGGCTAAAGCAGTAGCTGCAGAATCTAATGCCACCTTTTTCAACATAAGTGCTGCAAGTTTAACTTCAAAATATGTAAGTGTTGCTTTCCCCATATTGTCATGTTTTCAAATTACTCTTAAGTGCTATTTAAATAAAATGATAGCAACATTACAAAAAATTTTTCTATGAGTTTTATGACTGTATGCTTATGTATAATGAATATTACTCTTCAAGGTACAAAGTTTTGTGCACTTTTTAGCTATTTTAAAATTAGAATTATGTTGTTGAATACTGTCATAGTAGATCCTAGGTTAAAAAAGGGACAAACCTGCTTGAATCAAATTCTGGAAATGTATTGCACAAATAAATAGGATGTGGGAATACATTCTTGGGAGGCTGCAAGTCCAAGAACTAAGTGTTAGCAGTAATAATACCTTCTGGGAGCCACAGCAGTGACTGTGTCTTAAGTCTCTAGTTTCTGGTGTGCTGATAATTCCTGGCAGTTCTTGGCTTGCAGATTCATATTTCTGTATTATCACATGACAACTTCTGTAATTTCCGAGTTCACATTTTCATGTGTTATAAGAATACAGTTTCATTAGAGTAGGGCTCACCCTAATGATCAACTTAATTTGGCCATCTGTAAGGATTCTATTTCCAAATAGAGTCTCATTTATAGATACTAGAGCTATGGCTTCAGTGTGTTTGGGGGCAACATAATTCAGGCTGTAATAAATACCATCACTTCTACTTAAGCTCCCTAATATGGCTCTCTAGAGAGCTACTATATGTGAGAACAGGACTTATAGTAAAGTGAATATTCCCTGCTCTTTGACTCTTAACTAAAATATGATGTAAGTCTTCTCTTGATTTTGTTTGCTTGTTTGTTTGTTTTCATTTTTTGAGACAGAGTCTCTGTACGTGGCCCTGGATGTTCTGAAACTTACTATTTAGACCAGACTGGCCTTGAACTCACAGAGAACCACCTGCCTCTGTCTCCAGAGTGCTGGTATTAAAGGCATATGCCATTATGCCTGGCGTTTCTGTTTTTTTGTTTGTTTGGTTGGTTTTATTTTTAATTGCTTTATATCCGTTTAGATTTCTAATTTTCCTTCCACTGACTCCAGTAGTATTCAAAGAAGAGTTCAGTCCAATTTGGGAGTAGTGCAGCCGTACATGCAGAGTTTAAGGAGAGCTGGGACCTTTCGCAGTCAAAAATGTTTTTGCTGTACAAGTGTGAGAATCTAAGTTTGACCTCTGGAATCCATGCTAAAAAGGTTGGGCGTGGCAGCCTGTCTTTGTGATTCCAGCTGGGGAGGTGGAGACAACCAAATCTTTGGGCCACTGAGAGACCCATTCTCAAAAAAAAGAGCACCAAGATGGTGGTATTGTGCATGCACAACACACACGCACACAAAATGAATAGATCTGTCTTGGATGTTTATAACTAGTAAGAACGGAACTGGTACACTGGATGACTGTGAAATATTGCCCACTAACCTTTAGTTTGAAAAAGCAAATAGTGTGGTTTCTAAAATTACACATTCTTGTAATTTTAGAATTATATAAGGTCATGAAGTTAAATTTTAAATCATGATAAAAACTGGAATACTGTTGCATTTAAGTGTGTTAAGAATGCATCATAATTTGTAGGTGGGAGAAGGAGAGAAGTTGGTGAGAGCTCTCTTTGCTGTGGCTCGAGAACTTCAGCCATCTATAATTTTTATAGGTAAGTATTTTCCCAACTTAGTTGAGCATGTATGAAATTCCACTTTCCAAGTCTGAAAATTTTACTCAAATAGCTATTCAGAAGGACAGCATTTTAAAGAATGAGTTCAGGAGGACTGTTAATAAGTACAAACTAGATGGATATTAGATGGTTTACTTAGACTGCTCTTAAACCCTCACCTTTGCATTTCCTCTAGATGAAGTTGATAGTCTTTTGTGTGAAAGAAGAGAAGGGGAGCACGATGCT
The DNA here is from genome assembly GCA_004026605.1 of Ondatra zibethicus. NCBI lineage: Eukaryota > Metazoa > Chordata > Mammalia > Rodentia > Cricetidae > Ondatra > Ondatra zibethicus. The sequence goes on along the minus strand of PVIU01000600.1, from coordinate 89,918 downwards.
AGTAGACGACTAAAAACTGAATTTTTAATAGAATTTGATGGTGTAAGTATTGGTAATCTTTATATATGTGAACACATATTTTAAGATTTATTTTATCAGCCAGATGGTGGTGGCGCATGCCTTAAATCCCAGCACTCGGGAGGCAGAGACAGGCAAATCTCTGTGAGTTTGAGGCCAGCCTGGTCTACAAGAGCTAGTTCCAGGACAGACTCCAAAGCTACAGAGAAACCATGTCTTGGGGGGAAAAAAAAGATTTATTTATCATATATTTTTGTGCGTTTGCCTGCATGAGTTTTTGTGCACTATATGTGTATATGTGTTCAGAAGCCTACTGAAGCCAGAAGAGTACATAAAATCTTCCAAACCTAGAGTTACATGTGGTTTTGAGCTGCCATGTAGGTGCTGGGAACTGAAATTCAAGTCCTTCTGCAAGAGCAACAAATGCTCTTAACCTCTGAGCCATCTTTCTAACCACTGATTGTATTTTTTTACTTTGACAGTATTTTAATATGTATACTTTCCTACTTAATGGTCCAAACTATAATACATGTATATATTGTTCCCCTTTTTATTTTATCTAAAATACTGACAAAACTTTTTGGCTTGCAGGTGCAATCTGCTGGAGATGACAGAGTACTTGTAATGGGTGCAACTAATAGACCCCAAGAGCTTGATGAAGCTGTTCTCAGGTAGTGAGATATGTTTATGACAGATTCATTTCTTGTGTTCATCTCTCCTGTTTTTTTTTTTGTTTGTTTTTTTTTTGGGGAGTGGAGGATGTCAAGGTCGCAGTGTGTAACCCTGGCTGGCCTGGAACTTATAGCCATCTGCCTGCTTCTGCCTTCTCAGTGCTGAAACTAAAGGAGTGTGCCACCACCACCCAGGTTCGTCTCACCTATCTCAGATATCCCTCACTCTCAGGTTTTAGAGTAAATGATTTTCCCCATGTGTTGTCCACTCCCTAGTGTTGCCGACTATACCAAATAAGATCATGCCTAGGACATTATTAAAACTATTGTCTACATACTACATTTAGATAAACCATTTTTTTTACATTGCATTACATTAACTTTAAAGTCTAAAATCAGTTCTTACCATCATTGTTTTCCCCTGCTTTAAGACAGGGTTAATTTTTGTGGCCCTGGCTGTCCTAGAACTCACTCTGTAGACCAGGCTGGCCTCGAACTTACAGAAATCCACCTGCCTCTGTTTCCTGAGTGCTGGGATTAAAGGTATGTGCTACTGCTGCCTGGCTCATTCTTTTTTTTTTTTTTTTTCAATTATATTTTTTTGGGTGGGGGCCTACACATGCATGTGAATGGAAATAGAGGACATCCTTCCAGAATCTTCTGGCTCTTTGCACTACTTGGTGTAGAAGATCAAATTAAGGTCACCAAGCTTAGTGCTAAGCACTTTTACTCACTGACCATGAGGCCTGTTTTTTGTCATTTTTTTGAGACAGGGTTTCTCGCTGTAGCCCTGGCTGTCCTGGAACGCACTCTGTAGACCAGTTTAACCTTAAAGTCAGAGATCTGCCTGCCTCTGCCTCCTGAGTGTTGATTTTAAAAAAATATTATTATTATTATTATTATTATTATTTTAAATCTTTGACTTCTTTGAAATAGGATCTTATGTAGCCCAGGTTTTGCTTGGGCTCACTGTTGTATTCGAAGCCTTAAACTCCAAATTCTCCTGTCCCCATTCCCTGTGCTGGGACACAGATACATACCTCCACACACATTTCTATACTTTTTTCCCATTAATTATTTTTGCCCTGGCATCACCATGATGTGCAACCCAGGTGTTAGGTGGCTGAAGTCACTGTTCACCCTGCAAACTGCCACCCTAACTGGAGCAACTTTGGGTACCTGATATTTACGTTCCCTTTATTTAAACGTCATGAAGTACTGTGGGTTAAGATGTAATTCAGCTGTACTTGACAGTAATAATTAAATTCCTTTTAGTGTTAAAAATAAATGTACAGTTGTCTTAAAGTGTAAAAATAAGCTCAGCTGTTCCACACAGTAAAGCTTTGTAAATTAAAACGTTGTCAGTATGATGAAATGAACTTTTCTGTTTCTGTAATCTTTGTCCTTTTTAGTTGTTTTTTAGAAGACTTTTTTTTTTTTTTTTTTTTTCGAGACAGGGTTTCTCTGTAGCATTAGAGCCTGTCCTGGAACTAGCTCTTGTAGACCAGGCTGGCCTCGAACCCACAGAGATCCTCCTGCCTCTGCCTCCCCAGTGCTGGGATTAAAGGTGTGCACCACCACCGCCCGGCTTAAGACTCCTTATTCTGCTTATTATTCCGGATATTATTAGATTTAAAATATTGTTGCTATTAATTTACACATACAAAATGACAGACTTAGTTTAACCATCTACTAAATTAAAGATTTTAAAGCATTAACTAGAGAGTTTGAAAAAAATAACCAAGCCTGGAGCCAAAACCCTGTGATCCAAGCTACTTGGAAGGCTGAAGCAGGAGGATCACAAGTTCAGGGCCTTCCTTTACTATATTCAGGGCCAACCTGGGCAACTTAATGAGAATATATCTTAAGATAAAATATGAAAGGGCAAACAGAAAAGGGGTTATCTAGCATGTGTGAGGCCATAGGCTCAATTGCAGGTGAACCACCCACACTAAAAAAAGTAAAAATATCTTTTTGTATTAATAATCAGAACTTTTAATTGCCTTAGATATTATATCTACAGCTTTTCTATTAGCTATTATTTGAGCTGGGTTACCTATAACTTCAAATTTATATTTCTAATTTGATTTTTCAGGCGTTTCATTAAACGGGTATATGTGTCTTTACCAAATGAGGAGGTATGTATATTTATCTTTCAAATTTTTATTAAAGTAAAAGCAAGTACCATCCTGACAATATTATATTTGCAACTCTGTGGTATAGCAATTTTGAGAACAGTTTGTTGGGGCTAGAGCGATAATGCAGCTGTTAAGAGTACTGACTAGCTGCTCTTCCGAGGGACAGGGTTCAATTCCTAGCACCCACTGGGTGTTCACAACTGTGACTCCAGTTCCAGGAGATCCAACATACATGTGGTGCACATACGTACATGCAGGTACAAAATATCCATACACATAAGATAAAGTAAATCTTTAAAAAAAAAAGCTTGTTGGTTTCTTAAAACATAAATTTAAATAGACCCAGCAATTCCTGAACGTTTATCGAAGAGAAGTGGAGACTTCTCCAGAGCAGGAAGACATACCAACAGTATTAGACAGCTGTCCTAACAATAGCCTCAGCTTGCAAGAAAAGTAATTCAGTTGCTTAGTGGATAAATAATGTGGCATATCCAGTTAATGAGTGCTATTTAGCTCACAAATTTATTATGTAATTATATAGGGCTTGGGATGTAGCTTAGAAGTAGAGCATTTGTCCAGTATGTATAGGGTCATGGGTTGGATCCACAGGACTGAAAAAAAAATTCATCAGCTGTTCATATTACATTCATTAATATTAACAAAATTAAAAAATAGTATAAGGGAGAGGAGCCATATGCAAACTAATTACATATGATTTTATTTTATTGTTTTATTTATTTACTCATTTTTCTTTATGATTTTGTGTGTTTTGTTTGCTGTATGTCTGTGTACCACGTGTGTACTTGGGCCCCAAACAGGCCAGAAGAGATCAGATCCCCTGAAACTGGAGTTTCAAATTGTTAAGAGATGCCATGTAGGTGCCAGGAATCAAACTTGGGTTCTCTGGAAGAGTAGCCAGTGCTCTTAACCACTGAGCTATGTCCCTTGCCCTGATTTTATTCTTTTTAGATGAAATATTTAGAAAAGACAGATTTCTAAAGATACAGTCAGATTGGTGGTTAGATAGGAGAGGAGATAGGAGTAGGGATTAGTTGCAAAGAGGCATGAGTGAGCTTCCAAGATGTTCTAAAATGTTATTATGGTGATATTTTTACAATTCTATATAGTTAAAACTCATTTGAATTAATACCTATAATGTATGGAATTCTTGCTATATAAAATCATATGTCAATAAACCTTTTTGAAAACATTGTATTTATTTGAGCTGGAGAGATGGATCAGCAGTTGAGAGCACTCTCTGCGCTTACTGTGTGGGCTTGGTTCCTAGAACCCACATGGCAGCTTACAGCATCCATAATTCCAGGTTCAGAGGATCAGATACGCTTCTTTGGCTTCTGTAGGCATAGGACACACAGGCAATACACATGCATACATTTGAACAAATATTTATACATCCAAAATAAAAATAAATAAGTCTTTGTAAAAAACTGTAGTATTCTAGTTCAGGCCCTTAGCATCCTTGATAGTAACAGTGGCCACTTTCTTGGTGCTGTATCTGGACAGTCTTCAGAAGTTCCCTCATTAATTCTCACAAATAGTTTTTGTTGTATTTAACAGGCAGAAATAATGCCAAGGTCAAGAATCAGGACTTGATTTTGGAATATTACATTAAACTAATTCTTAGTTTGTTAAATAACACCAGTTTTTATAATTCTCATGTCAAATTGGGCCTTTTTGGTAATTCTTTAATACTCATTTTCAGACGAGACTGCTTCTACTTAAAAACCTGTTATGTAAACAAGGAAGTCCTCTGACCCAAAAAGAACTTGCACAGCTTGCTAGGTGAGTGGTTTCATTCATCTAATTCATCTGTCTTATGTCATCAGTTTCATTTGTAAAATTTTCTCTTTCTGTGCTGTTTAAAATGAGCTAATATAAAAATTGTTTAAGTAAAACAAGCTTATTTCAAGTGAGCAATTCATTTTCCAGAAATCTTGTCTTTTACTTACTTACTTACTTTCTTTCTTCCTTTCTTCCTTCCTTCCTTCCTTCCTTTCTTTCTTTCTTGTGGTTTTTCGAGACAGGGTTTCTCTGTAGCTTTGGAGCCAGTCCTGGAACTAGCTCTTTTAGACTAGGCTGGCCTCGAACTCACAGAGATCTGTTTGCCTCTGCCTCCTGAGATTAAAGGCATGCGCCCCCACCGCCCGGCCTTTCTTTATTTTCTTACCTCCTCTTCCTGATATAATAGAATTTCAGTTTCTGTCTTATAGTAGAACTGAACTAAATATGTAATGACAATATTATAGTCTTTCTATAAGCTCATAAATGATATTAAAATAATTTGAGAAGTAAAATCCCCTCATTTGAGACCAACACAGATATTCTTATATATACTTGCTCTTCTGTATTAGGTAGAATCACATTTAACTTGTTTATCTGAAAACCTACCTTAAACATAGTAAGGAAGTAGAGTGTGGTAGTACACACCTTTTCCCAAGCACTCAGGAGATAGAGACAGTAGAGTCATGAATTCAAGGCCAATTTGGGCTACATATAGAGACCCCATCTCAAAACCAGGAAGTGCCATGACATTGGAATGACAACTGTTACCACAGTGTCTTGCAGTGAAGCCCTGATACTGGTATCTACTCTGACTTCATCAAAATCTTTTTATGTGTGGCTGGGGGCGTTACTCAGTGGTTAGGATATTGTCCACTCTTCAGAAGACTCTGATCCCCAGGCAGGCCTTTTCTTTCCATTCCTCTTAAGACGCTCCTCCTTCCTTAAGCTCCCATCATGCCAACTTTCTCATAAAATTACAGCATTTCTATCCCTCCTCTTGAGGCCTGTTCTCCTAATGAACCTGATTCCTGAAAGGTGACTGTGTGGCATCGTCCTTTCCAAAACAGTGCTGCTGTTTTACTATCTTCTTGTTATTACATATATTAGATGGAAAATTACTAACAGGAAACATTGTGGGTCAAGAATTCTTGTAGACTGACTCAAAAGGATTCTTACAGAAGGCAGGCAGCATTATTAGATCGTAAGCAGGCCAGATACAAAAGATTTAGGACTTTTTTTTTTTTTTTTTTGACACAGGGTTTCTCTGTAGCTTTTGAAGCCTGTCCTGGAACTAGCTCTTGTAGACCAGGCTGGCCTCGAACTCACAGAGATCCACCAGCCTCTGCCTCCTGAGTGCTGGGATTAAAGGTGTGCACCACCACCACCCGGCTCAAGATTTAGAACTTTTAGTAAACCCACTCAGAACATTGTTGGCTTATTCGAACCAAATTCTGCAATAAACCTCATGGGGTAAGGGGAGGGGAGTTGAGCCTATTAAATGATAGACTATATATTAAACACTTTGTCAGTGCGCTTGTGTGGACATTGGTTGCAGGCAGGACATCCACAGGTTACATCCCTGAAAATGGCATAAAATAGTTTAAAAAGCCAGGCAGTAATGTAACACGCCTTTAATTCCCCCTCAGGAGGCAGAGGCAGGTGGATCTCTGTGAGTTTGAGGCCAGCCTGGGCTATAGAATGAGTTGTAGCACCAAAGCTACAGAGAGAACCCCTATCTTGAAAAACAAAACAAACAAACAAAAAAAAACAAGAAAAACAAAAGTAGTTTAAATAACTGGAGGATCAGTTCAAGAACATCCTTGCTACATAGCAAGTTTGAGGCCAGTCTGATATGTGTATAAAATAAATGAGTCTGTTGAGGTATCATATTCAAGTGTGTCTCCTTTTTATAACTACCTTCTATGCCAAACACTTTTTTCATCTTTTCTGTGCTCATTTAAAGAAATACACCTTTTTAGGTCTCACCTTACTAAAGGGGTGCTCTTTGCCAGTAAAGAGACCAATCAAGTCATTATGACTGGACATGGTAGCACATTCCTTTAAGCCCAGCATCGGGAGGTAGTATACTACATAATCAGCCCCTTTCTTAGAGAAAGGAAAAGTGATTGTGGTTATGTGTTGATTGGCTACTAATAGCTTATAGATTTGACTTCTCCAGGTGATGTGTTTATAACTTAATGTGGCCTGCTTCAGAGCCTACCTTATCCTAAAGCAGAGGTGTCCTGCATTTTGACATTGCATATGACATAAGTGTGTTGGGTCTCATCCATAACGTTCTTCAGATGCATCATGGAGGCTTCAGGTGGTACTGCATGGTTCTCTAATCCTGGAAATTTGAACTGTTATAAGGGGTAAGCATTAGATTGTGTTGTTCTTATAAATGGGCCTTTCCATGCCCTTAAAAAATTAAATCATGACACTGGAGGGATGACTGAGCAGCTAAAAGCACTGGCTGTTCTTGCAGAAGACCTAGGTTCAGTTCCCTGCATCCACATTGGGTGGTTCACAACCACCTGTAAACTCCAGATCCAGAGGATTAATGCCTTCTGGCCTCTGTGGGCACATGCACACACAGTTCTGTGCATACATACAACCAGGCACACATACACATAGAATAAATAAATATATTTTAGAAGAATAAAAAATCAAACCACATAACTATTAGCTTGCCTCTCGTGTAGCGATTTTTGTGTGCTCTTTCTGATGGGACTTTTTATTTATTTGTCTCACTGTATAGTTGAGGTTAGTCTCAAGCTTGTGATCTTCCTGTACCTCATGAGATGTAGGCGTGCAGGGAAGTTTTAATCTGCAAAGAAGGTAATTTGTTATCTTCTGCTTCTATTGTTCAGAATGACTGATGGATACTCTGGAAGTGATCTAACAGCTTTAGCAAAAGATGCAGCATTGGGCCCTATCCGAGGTGAGTATGAAAGCATTTGAAACACTAGAACTTTGAATGGTACCATGTTATACATTTAATTTATTTATGTATATAATAGTTTTTTTTGTTTGTTTTTGGTTTCTCTGTGTAATAGCCCTGGCTGTTCTGGAACTTACTTTGTAGATCAGGCTAGACCTGCCTGCCTCTGCTTCCAAGTGCTTGGCGGGATCAAAGGCTCTGCTAGAGTTTTGCCTTATATTTATTTGCACCATATGCATGTAGTACCCACAGAGGTCAATAGAGGGCATGAGATACCTGAGAACTGGAGTTACAGGCACTTGTGAGCTGCTATGTGGGTGCTAGGAATCAATCCCTGGTCCTCTTGTAAGAGCAGCAAGTACTCTTAACCACTAAGTCATCAGTATAAAAGAAGTAAAGTTGTATTACTACAAAGCTTGATACAAAACATCTAGAGTAGAAGTCAGTGTTAGGAATATTTCTTAGAGGAGGTTCTCCGCCGCCCCAAATAATTCCAATCAGATCAAATTAGTCTGAATGAAACATGTCCGTGTTTAATGCAGCGCTCCTGGGTAGTACCAGGAAAGCATGGTGAGTGGGGGAGAGAGAAGGGGAGACCACACAAAACCCGGAGACCACGTGTTCATTCTCGGGGGGGGGGGGGACAGTTTAAATAGCCTGTGGGCATGGTCTTGACCCTTCCTGAGGAGGGGGTCACCATTTGGCGGGCTTTCTCTGAGGTGGAGTTTGGACTAAGGCAACTCCCACGGGAGGGGACTTGAAATGGAGCTTCCTACCCAGTATTCCAAAGATGGATGCCAGGGTCTGGGATGAGGCCCCTGACTAAATATTTCAAACAGTCAGTAGACATTTTTTGTGAAATATATCAAAGTAAATAGGTTAGGCTTTCTGGAAAAAGTGTTCTTTGTTGCATGTTCACCGTCTTTTCTTTATTAATGACCTTTAAAATGTAAAAGTATATTGACTAAATGACTCAGCTGCTAAAAGAACCTGAGTTCAGTTCCTAGCACCCATGTTAGATGACTCTTAACTGCCTGTAACTCCAGCTCCAGGGGTATATAGTGCCTCTAGCCTCCGAAGGCACCTCTCCTCTACTTGTACAGGTCCCCCACACACATAATGATTAACTATAATAATAGTAAATCTTTAAAATGTAAAGCAATCTACAGAACATGTGAAAATAGCCCATAAGCGTTTCAACACACCCTTTTTATAAGACCTTTTCTTGCTTTCTAAAACCTTTCATACTCCTCCAAACGCTGTTTGGATCTGTCTCTATATTGGAGATTTACACAGTAATCTTTCAGTTAAAGAATTGCTGCAGACCTCTTAACAAGTTTTAAGAACAATGATAGTGGCTTCAAATTGTCTTACTACCTGGTATGTAAGTGCATCTCATGAGTATACAAACAAAACAACACTGAGTCAAAACAAATTGATGCAAACTAGTATTTAAATGGAAAGGCTGGCCAGGTGGTAATGGCTTACGCCTTTAATCCCAGCACTTGGGAGGCAGAGAGATAGGCAGATATCAGTGAGTTTGATGCCAGCCTTGTCTATAGAGTAAGTTCCAGGACAGGCTCCAAAGCTACAGAGAAACCCTGTCTCAAAAATAAAGAAAAAAAAAAAGGAAAGCCTGCCCAAATGATCAGGTTTTCCCCATCTTAATAACTGCAGCAGCAATTATGAAAAACTCCATTTTTTGATTTTTATATATAGGCATTCACATATAGTGTATATTGTATAAAAGAAAACAGTACTTATATTGCATATGTGAGCTTAATTTTCCCTTTTTTTTTTTTTTTTTTTTTTTTTTGCTTTGTTTGAGACAGAGTCTTTTATATGTAGTCTTGGCTATCTAGGAAATCACTATGTGGAGTAGTCTGGCCTCAAACTCATAGAGATTTACCTGCCTCACAAGTGCTAGGATTAAGGGTATTTGCCACCATGCTACCATTAATTTTTTTTTTTTTTTTTGGTTTTTGTTTTTTTGAGACAGGGTTTCTCTGTAGCTTTGGGGCCTGTCCTAGAACTAGCTCTCTAGACCAGGCTGGCTGAGATTAAAGATGTGCGCCACCACCGCCCAGCGCAGCGCCACCATTAATTTTGACAAAGCTAAGACACATAGCATATATTGCAATCATATGTATATATTCACATCTCTTATGGCTATATGAGGCATTAAATATAATATAATCATAATAATGTTCATTTAACTAGAGTTATAAGGTGATAGTTTAAAAGATTTTAAAGCTAAGTGTGGTGGTACATACCTTTAATCCCTCCCTAGGGAGACAGAGGCAGATAGATCTCTATGAGTTCAAGGTCAACCTGGTCTATATAGAGAGCTCTAGACCAGTGAGGGCTACACAGTGAGAGCCTGTCTAAAAAAGTGGGGGGAGGGGTTTGCTGGAGAGATAGCTAAGTTAAGAGCATCTGCTTTCTCTTACGAGAACTGCAGTTCAATTCCCAGAACCCCATTTCAGCTCAACCATATGACACTCCAGTTCTAGCAATCCATCATGCTCTTCCAGCCTTTGCAGGTACTAGGCACTTTTACCTGATAAACAAGGCATACATGTAGGCAAAACACCAATACATAAAATAGAAATAAAGTAAGACTTTAAAATGGATCTTAAAGCTTTTTAAGATTTAGCATTCAGAAGTATCAGAAGCCTACTTATAAGGTAGGTATGCTGGCACAGGCTTGTAATCCAGCTATTTAGGAAGATGACTGAGGAGGGTCAAAAGTTCAAGGTTAGTATGGACTAGTGATATAGCTCAGTGATTGAACAATGTTCAGTTCCCGGTACTACAAATAAACAGCACAAACCTAAGGGCTAGGATATGACTCAAGTAGATAAGAGCACTTGCTGTGTAAAACTAAAATCATCCCTGAGTTTGAATCTCCAGCATGCACATATAAAAACTAGATATGACTCTACATGCCAGTAACCCCAATACTGGGGAACAGTTCCCAGAAATTAGCTAGCCAGACAGCTTAACCAAATAGTGAGATTCTGGGTCGGCAAGATACCTTATTTTTGTGCCACTGTTATTTTAGATTTACTGTTTGTGTATTTATGTGTGTGTAAGAAGAGGGAGTCCAGGTGTCCTGGACTATCACTCCATGTCTTTTACCTTCAGGTAGGATATCTCTCTGAGCCTGGGACTCAGGTTTGCTTGACTACACTAGAATTATGCAGACCCTAGCAATCCTCTTGTAATGGATTAATTTAAAATGCTGTGAATCTGTCAGGGGTGGGGGTGCAGAAGGAAAAGGAAAGAATTCAGGCTGCAAGCAGGAAGGAAGATCTGCCTTCATCAGGGGGGTGGGAGTGGCTTGTCTCTTAAAGAGACAGGACAGACCATTACACTTGTGTCCCTCTCCCTTGCAGCAGAGGGCTCTAGTACTAGGTGCTAGATCAGAACTCCAGGCTTCATAATTGTGTAGCAAGTACAGTTAACCACTGAGTAGTTTTCCAGCCCCCAATGCCCTGTCTTTAAGGAATAAGACAGAGAATACTAGAAGACAACACCTGCCATCATTCCCTGAAGATTTTTGTGCATGCTTGTACACACACAGGCATATATGATGACTCACACATACATACCAAAAATGTTGAAAACAAATGGGAAAAAAAGAAGTAAAGCTAGCTGTCTGGAATCCAAGGAAACAATCAACAGCAGAGAACACCCTCCCGCTCCAGATAGGGTTTCTCTATAGCTTTAGATTCTGTCCTGGAACTTGCTGTGTAGACCAGGCTGCCCTTGAACTTGCAGAGATCCACCTTCCTTTGCCTCCCGAGTGCTGGGATTAAAGGCCTGTTCCAGCACAAATTCTTAAGACAGTGTATGTAGATAAACATGATAATGGAATAGATATCCAAGCCCAAGTCTTGGTCCTACAAAAATCCTTGGAAAGTCCTCACAGGGTCACTGATTCCCACCCAGGTCCCTGTCAGAAGCCCGTGTTTGTAGAAGAAATACTTCTGAACTTCTCAAAGATAAGCCCCCATGGGGTGGAGGGTCCTCAACAACAAAAATATCTTAAATCTCCTCAAAGTTAGATTTCTCCCCTCCCTCAAAAACAAACTGTTGCATGAGGAGGAGCGGGCTCTGTCCCGCTGCCCAGCTCCCGGCCGAGGGCCTCGTTTTGGTCCTGGTTAGCTTATACCCGAAATAATTGCACAGAAACTGTATTCATTTAATTACTGCCTGGCCCATTAGTTCTAGCCTCTTATTGGCTAACTCTCACATCTTGATTAACCCATCTCCATTAATGTGTATCGCCACTTGACTGTGGCTTACCAGCATGAGTCCAAGCAGTGTCCATCTTGGACTGGAGAAGCATGGCGTCTGCCATACTTCCCTTCTCCCCAGCATTCTGTTCTGTCTACTCCGCCCACCTAAGGGCTACCCTATCAAAAAGCTAAGGCAGTCTCTTTTTTTTTTTTTAACATTTATTTATTATGTATACAATATTCTGTCTGTGTGTCTGCAGGCCAGAAGAGGGCACCAGACCTCATTACAGATAGTTGTGAGCCACCATGTGGTTGCCGGGAATTGAACTCAGGACCTTTGGAAGAGCAGACAATGCTCTTAACCACTGAGCCATCTCTCCAGCCCCTAAGGCAGTCTCTTTATTCAACCAATGAAAGCAACAGAAATACAGAAGGACCTCCTACACCAACAAACAACAAAAACCGAGGGACCAGTCTTGCCTCAGCACATTCTTCCGCTCTCCCGGAAAGATAACGATGTTGGAGACCCTTACAAAGGGAACACCTTTCCACCTCCCAGAAGCAGTCAGACAATGGGTGGGGCACAAACAGTTTGCATCTTCTCAATAAGTGTCCCCTGGTATACTTAAAATGGCTCCCAGAAAAATAGTCCTTGATGTTCCTTCATTCCTAACTGCTAACACGTATGTACAGGAAGTGGCTCTGCAGTGAGAAGTGTGACTGATCAGATTTGGGTTGCCTCCATGCTGCTTTCCCAACTGCAGAGCCAATAAACAGACTAAGCACCAGATGAGACTTTTATTCTTAGTCAAGAGTAGAAATGTGGAACAAAGATGGAGGCATGGCCCAGTGCTTTAGAGTACTTGTTGTTCTTCCACAGGACCCAGGTTCAGTTCCCAGCACCCACATAGTGGCTGTCTACCACTCTAGCTCCAATTCCATAGTCTCTGACACTGTCTTCTGGCCTCTGCAGACAATAGACATACATATAGTACACAGACATGCATGCATGCAAACACCCAAGACATATGATATAATAATTTTTTTTTAAAAAAAAAAAGGAATGGGGGACTAGAAAGATGGCTTTACAATTAAGAGTGCTTGCTGCTCTCATAGTACTCAAATCGGGTTCCAGTACCCACATTGGATGGCCTACAACCACTTGTAACTGCAGCTCCAGAGGTCTGATGCCCTCTTCTGGCCTATTGAGGCACTTTCACACATGTGGCACACAGAGTCATAAATTAAAAATAATAAATCTTTTTTTTTTTTAAGTAGAAATGGAAGAGCAATTTGCAAAAAAACTTCTGATGTGTCAGTTTTTGATAGCAACTAAAGAGCAAGAAAACTGGGTGGTTTGTTTCTTTTGGCAGTGCTGGGCCTTGAGAGCCTCATACATGCTAGCATAATCTGCTACTTGACCTAGAGCCTCAGCCCCATTGCATTTTATAGAAATTTTAGTAATTAAAAAAAATGGTTATAAAAAAACAAAATTTTTTTGATTAAAAGAAATAAATCTAGGGGCTGGAGAGATGACTCAGTAATTAGGAAGACTGGCTGTTCTTACAGAGGATCCAGGTTCAATTCCCAGCATCTACAGGGCAACTCTAAACCAACTATAACTCCAGGGAATTGCAGTGCCCTCCACATTTAACAGGTAATGCATATGGTGCAATGACACACATGCAGACAAAACACCCATACACATCAATTAATTTAAAACTCATTTATGCCCAGTGGTTGTGGTGTAAGCCTTTAATCCCAGCTCTTAGGAGGCAGAAACAGGTGATGGATCTCTGAATCCGATGACAGCCTGGTCTACAGAGCAAGTTCTAAGACAAAGTTACACAGAGAAATCCTGTCTTGAAAAACAAAAAACTTGGGAGGAAGAGGTAGGTGGATCTCAGTGAGTTCGAGGCCAACTTGGTCTAGTGAGATCCAGGACAGCCAGGACTACTACACAGAGAAATCCTGTCTCAAAAAAAAACAAAACCCTAAAACAGCAACAATAACCAAAAAAAAAAAAAAAAAAAAAAAACCCCAAATCAACAACAGCAACAAAAATCTTTTATAACCAACAAGTTGCTTTCTTCTTAGTTCTATTTCAAGTTTATAAACAGTGGTTTGGAGCATATATGCAAGAAACTGAATGTCTACATTTCTTCCTCATTTACCATTTTATTATAGTTTTATGTGTTCTCAGGATGAATGTCTCTTGACTTTAATGATGTGCATTACACAGGTACTTTTAGATCACTGTACTTATATTTGCCAATAAGAAATTTAAACTTGGGCTGGCGAGATGGCTCAGTGGTTAAGAGCACTGACTGCTCTTCCATAGGACTCGGGTTCAATTCCCAGCACCCACATGGCAGCTCACAGCTGTCTGTAACTCCAGTTCCAGAGAACCTGACATCATTATACCAATGGGCATAAAATAAAGTTTAAATAAAAAGAAATTTAAACTTAAAATATTTTTTAAGTATCTGACTTATGTTTTACAGAACTGAAACCAGAGCAGGTGAAGAATATGTCTGCCAGTGAGGTATGTATATTTTATGATTATTTTTCTTCATTTGAATCCTCTATAAGACTTGTAAATTTTTCTAGTCTATTTAATTAGAAACAAGACAATTTTAACTTTGTTTCATTTAAATATATTAGGCTTATAAATTCAGTTAAATGTGTATTTTAATAATGGTTAAAAATGCAGTCATTTAATCAAGTTATGTAAGCACTGAGTGAAAAGTTGCAAGAAACATGATTTAGTATGTTAGGAGATCCCTAAGGATGGAGCTTAGTGATAGAGTATGTGCCTTGCACGTGTAAAGGTCTGGTGTTGGGTTCTCAGTAATATTAATAGTAGGAAGCTTCATATGCAAGCGTTTGATATGGTGCTAAAAAGCACCATTCTCAGCTCATGTTTATTGTAACCAACCCTTTTTCCTTTGTGATGAGCCTGGCATGAACTTAGCAGATATACTTGTGGGGAATGGAAGGTGACCAGTGTGCAATCTTAGGGAACAATGGAGAGAAAAACCAGAAGTAAAATATGTCTATCTTATAAAATTAACAAAGTTCCATTTTAATTCATTTACTGTATACATGTTCATCATTTCTATGTCACTTTTTTTTTTAATCTAGATGAGAAATATTCGATTATCTGACTTCACAGAATCCTTAAAAAAGATAAAGCGCAGTGTGAGCCCTCAAACCCTAGAAGCATACATCCGCTGGAACAAGGACTTTGGAGACACCACTGTTTAAAGCAGTGCCTTTATAAGCCTGCAGAACATTCTACTTAACAAGAAACAAGAGCTTCAGAGAAGTTATCAGACACAGGAACTCAGACTTCGTTTACAGGACTTTTTAGAGTTTTCCTTTTTGCGCACCAAACTTGAAGAGGAACAAAAAGACAGACCTAAATAAAATATGCAATGTGAATGGAATTTTTGTTTAAGGCCTTCTTGCCTGGTGGTCAATGGTTTTTTCAGTGGGTACTGTTAGTTAGAGCACAGCAAAATAGATTCTGGCTCTTTACTGAGAGTAATCATTATGTAAATAATAATTTGTATATTGTGTTCAGATGGAAGTATTTCAGAGACAGTGACGGGTAGACACAGAGAGCCTGCTGTTGTCTGTCTCCCGACGTTTTTCTTATAACACTCTCCTTTCTGGTTTGCTTTGCTGCTGTTACCTTAGCTCCCTGTGATTGGAATACCAAGCACTCGGAGTTCTTTCTTGCTTTTCTTACCAACTTCAGTGTGCCAAATGGAAACCTTTTCCATCTGCAGTAAGAAAGAGCTACGCTAAGACTTTTTTCAACCTAGATATACAAACATTAAACCGTTAGTACTTTCTTTTATGTTTTGTTTTTCTGTTTTATTGCCCTGCTGCCAAACAGTTTAGAAAGCAATATAATAGCAACAGAGAATCTGGCACAACAAAGGTTTGAAGATTTGAGTCACTCTGTCATATAACATGTAGGTCAGTCCTTCTGTGCCCTGCAGTATTTTTTTTTTCTAATACACCAGAAATCCCTTGTAGACTTAACTTATTCCAGCTGGAATTCAGTTTTTGTGTTGGAGTTATTCTAGTATTTTAGAGAGCTGATGTTAAGTGCTATAAATTGCACCAGTGTGAAAGAAGGGACATACTAGGAGGTAAGACATTTCTAGTTTATTGCTGATTACTTTCCTAACAGGATCATTAAATGCCAGTGACACTACCATCTTTTTACCAATTGCTGTTCCTTCCATGAAACTTAAAATACCGAATTTTTCTACACGGCATATATTTTATAGGTCTCCTGTTCTTGCTTTTTAACAAAAAGTTCTAGTCTGTTGATCTACCTTTTGTTTCCATAATTGTATAGTAATTCTTTGTTGTTTGTATAAATATGGCTGGACTTTTATTACAAAAATGCATTATAGGAAGTAGAGGCTCATGTGTGGCCTTTTAAGAATTGTATAAAGGCAAATGGATATTTGCCATTAGTTTACTGGTTAAAAGTTTGTTTACAGAAATTTTCTTTGGTGCTCAAATGATGCTGTGTAAAATATCATGGGTAGAAAGAATGGTTTTGTGAGTAACACCAACTTTTCATGTAAGAAAGATGTTTGAAGAAATACATTGTGCCCTCCCCCCAGATAAAAATTTATGATAAAGACTACATCCTCAGTTTTACTCTTGGTCTTATTAAAGATTTATCTAAACATAGAAGATGGCTTATTTCTTAGACGCATATGCTGTTTATAGCTGTAATTTAAGTCATCTCTCTTTTAATCATGATTTTAGACATCCCTGGATGATAAAAATGAAGTTTAGATAATAGGAAAACACTTTAAACCAAAGCTGTGCATATTTTTGGTTTTGGCTAGTGTCTGTTTAAGTCCCAGATGTTAGAGCATTGTTATAAAAACTGACAATGCAAGCCTGTGGTGATGATGGTGCAGCAGTTCTAACCCAGGTGTCTACAACAAAGCTTAGACTTCATTGTGTTTTCATTTAGGAAGGGATTGACAGTGTTGCCACTGTTTATGTATGGAGACAGGCTCCAGGTCAGTTCCTAAAATAGAAGAGTCTTTAAAGTTAGGGTTTATGATTCTTTCCGGAAGAGTTTTAAGAGGTAACAAAATTTTCCTTTGTCTAAACGGTACAGAAGTTGAGTTACACTAAACTGAATCACAGGTATCACTTTGTGACTGTCATCAGTGTGTGGACGCTCCTTTGTTCATCAGACAGGAGGTTCAGCTAGTGGGAGAGAACACTTTCTGTGATGTCTTATTACCCAGGTTTATTTTAGGCTTTTTGTTGTCTTTTAAAATAGGGTCTCATGGAGCCTAAGCTGGCCTAGAACTCAATGAGTAGCCTAGGAATACCTTAAACTGATCTTTTTGCCTCCACCTCCCAAGTGCTGGGATGCCAGTGTGCACCCCATACTGGGACGTTTGTTCTTTTTCAGTAAGGATAGACGTTGCTGGGGATTTCCAAATTAACATTAGATTTTAATTAATATTAATTTTAGATTTTTGTATTGAGCTCTGTTTACTGTTCAAGATGATGTTTAAAAGTAAGAATTGGTGTGTTCTTCATGTTGACATGACGGAGTCCTGGTAAGCTCGGTGAACTTACTGATGACCTAACTGAGCCAAAGGAAAGACTCAATACCATCTTTCCAGATCTGCTAGGGCTACAAAGCTTTCCCGAGACTAGAAGCCAATTGGATTTACTTTTGTCTTTTTGTGCTTAAGGTATAACTGGAAAGACAGAATTTTAAGTTAAATATATGTGGTATTCTTTGTTTATAATGTAAAATTGTTTATGTGTCATACAAAACTAACTTTTTTGTAGGGTGAACTGCTTACAGTTTGCTTTTCAGATTCTTAAGGCAGATTGTTTTCCTTTAAATTTCTGTCTCAATTTTAGTCTTAACTTTTTACTTCTACAAAAGAAATGACTTAAAGGGTATGTACAGCTGCATAAAGTGGGTTTTTATCCTAATTAATTTTATTGTAAATAAATGATAAACTTGGTTTTGCCTTAATTTTTTTATAGTTTGAATCTTTGCTGTTTCAGAAGTTGCAATTTGATGGAGTCTTTTGTAACTCTTGTGGTAATAAACTCTGAACAAAATATACATAACAATGACTGGAAGGCTCTGGAGAGCAACACAAACTAGTGAGAAGTGACAAAAATCCCTGTGTTTGAAGAGCTCTCTTATGTGTCAGTTTCCAGCTTGTGCAGTTCATTTGAAAGTAAAATTCAAGCAGAATGTGGCTACTTGTTCAGTTGAAGAGGTATCTCAGGCTTCTGAGACAGCTGGAAATGAGAACAGAAATCTTGGAAAGGCATGGGATAAGTTAGCCCACATCAACTACACATTCTGATTCCTTTCAAATCATTGGTACTTATCTAGCAGGATATTCAAAGGAACCCAGCAGATAGCAAAGTCCAAAGAATTGATCAAATTCTTTGAGCATATTCCTGTAATCCCAGGCCTTGGGTGGCTGACAACTGCCAATTCAAGGCCAATTTTGCTACACAGTAATTTCAGTGGAAATTACTATGAAACTCCAGCCTGGGTTTCTTAGACCCTGTCTTAAAACAGACAGTAAGCCTGTCATGATGACGAATGTCTTTAATCCCTGCACCCAAGAGGTAAAAAGTGAGCAAACTCTTGAGTTCTGTTCTACAAAGAGAGTTCAGGCCATCCGGGAGGGCTACTCAGTAGACCTGTCTCACAAAACTAACAACCCAAAGACAGCAAAGTGTACACAAAACTGCTTGGGGGTAGAGTTTGAAAACTGAAAATTGAAGCCAGGCAGTGATGGTGCACTTCTTTAATCCCAGCACTCTGGAGGCAGAGGCAGGCAGATCTTTGAGTTCAAGACCAGCCTGGTCTACAAGAACTAGTTCCAGGACATCCAGGGCTACACAGAGAAACTCTGTCTCAAAAAAAGCAAACTAAAAATTGAAACTTAGAGACAAAATGAACAGAAATGCTTCACAATTTAAAGTAGCTTCACAGTATCATGGTTATACTTTTAATAGTGTAAATCCAGAATAGGCAACATTCTTTAGAAGAAAACAGAAGCCAAGTATCCAAAGGAAAGTTATGTGATCTACAATCAGAATACATGGAAACAGATTCTCATATGACCCCCTTTGGGGGATGAACAGCAGATGCCTTGAACATGTTAATTTACAGAAAAGAGAGACAATAGACTCTAATATTCAACAGAGAAACATAACAAAACCAAAGAAAAGCCTGGCCAAAAAAAAAAAAAAAGCATATGAAATGTTTTTTGAGACAGGATTTCTCTGTGTAGTCCTGGCTGTCCTGGAACTTGCCGCCTGCCTCTGCCTCCCAAGTGCTGTGATTAAAGGTGTGCATCCCTACACCTGGCAACTTTTCATTTCTTCTATCCAATGTTTTTAATGCTAAGCCAGTCATACAGAACAAGAGTACAGGGCAGTAAAGGGTGAGACGGTGGGACAATATCAGTACTTGTGACTTGAAGTACAGAAGAGGAGAAGAATGCATGTGAGAAACAGGTAAAATGTGATGCCTCAGTTTCGCCCCAAATAGTCAACAGCTACCACACAAACTTAAGTTCAGTGAGCCCCAGAATCTGTAAAATGCAGATTTTAAGACTCCACACCTGTCTTTTAAATTTCTCCAGCAACAGTGAAACCATTTGTTAGGAAATACATAGGAAATAAATTTGCTTTAAATCTTCAATTACAGATGCCAACTAAGGAATATCTTAAAAGCACGACCTTCTTGGGATAACAGTCTGGGGCCTGAGGGTTTATCTTGAGCTGGGGTTCAAATCATTGTTCCTGGGGTAACCCAGAGTTGGATGTCAGACCAAGTGGCTGGAAGAGGTCATCTACAATGATGGGCCATTTAACATGGGCAGTTAGAAAGCTAATGGTGGTGGAGCACGCCTTTAATCCCAGCAGCCAGGAAGTGGCAGGTAGATCTCAGTGAGTTTGAGGCCAGCGTGGTCTACAGAGCGAGTTCCAGGACAGCCAGGGTGGTTACACAGAGAAACCCTGTCTCAAAACAAAAAAAAAGAGGGAGGGGGAAGTTAGTCACACGGCGTGGATAGGAATGCTCAGGACTGAAATGGAACTGTGGAAAGAAGTCTGTATTTTTAATAATTGGATTTCAATCTAAGGGGGCTTAACAGGACCTAGGATTTGCTTGGGTTGGAGTGTCATTGGATTTTTCTTCCTCCTCTTTCCTGTGTTCACATGCCCGTGAAAAAATTTAGTGGGCTGTGTTTGTATTTTCATGTAATCATAAGCATTCAGGAAGAAGAGGTAAAAGGATCAAGGCCATCATTAACTTCATAGTGACTTCAGGCCAGCCTGGGCTATCTAAGATATAGTCTCATTAAAAATGATTAATTTAAATGGATCCTAACTCAGAATAGTTTCCACAGTTCTTGCTCTGGTGAAGTCATGATCCATATTTTAATACAGTATATGATATCACTTTTCAGATCTCACAGTGCACCTTTTCAAGATGCTTGCTCTAGTTTATTCTGCTTGGGGAAAAAGTCATTTTCCAAGAATATTTATTATTTAGATGTTAATCTCATCTCCCTGAAGAAGCTTTTCTGAGGGACTGAAGAGATGACTCAGTGGTTATGGGTACTTCCTGCCCAATCATCAAGACTGAGTTTGAATCCCCTCCTCAAATTTGGCGATTCCCAAGTCTTTTTACCTTCAGCCCAAGGCTTTTAATGCCCTCTTCTGGCCTTTGCAGACATCTGAACACAAAGTAACTTTAAAAACCTTTCTGACCACTATGAATTAACCACTCAGTCAATCTTTAATAACGTACCTCCACTCCCATTTTTTCAAAGACGGTATCACTGTGAAGCTCTGGCTGAACTGGAACTTACAGAACTCTGCTTACCTCTGCTACCTTCAACTATTAGGATTAGCATGGACCGCCACATAACCCTACTTTTGATATACTAATTATGAATAGTTTTACATTTTTTTTCTTTCTGTGTATGTCTCTTAATTTCCCTAAGACCAATGCCTAACAGATAAGGTCTCCAAATACAGTCTTTATATACCACGGTCTTAATTTTCGATAACATTACTGCATAAGAAAGAAACCTTAGAGAATGAGCCAGAGTATATTAAGCTAAAAACAAAGTATTCTGAGTTCCATACCAGCATGTGAAATAGATACGACTTGAGCAATGTTTCTGATTTTTAAAATATTTCATTCTTGGACAGTTTCCTAGTATATGATAAATTTTAGTCCTTTTTACCCTTACCTTGTCTCATCTCCCACTGAAACTGTTCTAACAAATGCGTCTCTATTTCATGTCTTTTGGGACTTTTTATAGTGAAGTGTGACTTGAATTCAGTCTCCTGCCACAGCCTCCCAAGGAGGGCACCACATTGAGTGTATAACATTTTTTGTTTTGTTTTGTATTGCTGGGATGGAACCCAGCTACAGTCCCTTACTTTCTCCTTAAATTTGGGATGACCTCACTAAATTCGGGAGGCTGACGGTGAACCTACTCTAAAGCCAAAGCATGCTGGAATTCAATATTCCTACCTCAGCCACTGATCCTATAGGGTTACAGGTCTACACCCAGTTTAGGCAATTAAACCCGCGCGTGTCACTTGTGCTCTTAGTGGTGGTGTCTGATCCTCTTAAACTGGAGTTACAAATGGTTTTGAGCAGCCATGTGGATGCTGGGAATCAAACCCAGAGCCTCTGGAAGAGCAGTCTGCTCTTAACCACTGAGTGATCTCTTCAGCCCCCTTTGTGGTGTTTCTGTTTTGTTTTCCTTTCTTTTTTGGTTTTTGAGACGGAGTGTTGCTGTTTAGTACAGTCTGCCGTTCACAAGCTCCAGCGTTAGAACTATACGCAGGCGATGCTGTCTGTACCCTGGCCAGCGAAGTGTACATGGAGGCCAGAGGACAACCGTGTATCTAAGGCTGACGTCCACCTTGGTTTTTGAAATAGGGTCACTGAGTCCCAACCTTGCGACCCCTGGGATATGCCTCTGCTTCCTGAGCACCGGGACCAAACAGGCTTGGTCACCACTACTGCGTAAGTTCTGGGGATAGAACTCGAGTCCTCATGTTTTTAAGAGTTTATTGTGACATTGTTTTTATTTTTTTTTATTTTTATTTTTATTTTTTTTTAGATTTATTTATTTATTATGTATACAGTATTCTACCCACATATATCCCTATAGGTCAGAAGAGGCACCATATCTCATTATAGATGGTTGTGAGCCACCATGTGGTTGCTGGGAATTGAACTCAGGACCTCTGGAAGAACAGCCAGTTAGTGCTCTTAACCTCTGAGCCATCTCTCCAGCCCGTGACATTGTTTTTAATGAAACCGTGTTGAGAATTTTGTTTTGTTTTTCGAGACAGAGTTTCTCTATGTAGCCCTGGCTGTCCTGAGTACTGGAACAAGCTCTTGTAGACCAGGCTGGCCTCGAACTCACAGAGATCCGCTTGCCTCTGCCTCCAGAGTGCTGGGATTAAACGTGTGTGCCGCCACCGCCCGGCCTACTGTGACATTTTTTTAATCTTACAGCTTCTTCATTTTTAAAACAGGAATATTAGCGTAATAGCAAAAGCCTACCGCTTCCCTTGGCGAGCGGCACCGCAACCGCAACCCTTCAGTCTCTTGAACAAGCCTAGGTAGCCGGAAGGGGCGGGACCTTAGGCGCACGCGCAGTTCTGCCCCCACCGCTCGCCAACCAATCGGACTCTGATGACCCGCCTTTTCCGCTCGGGAAAAGCGAACTCCCAGAGTGTCTTCCGGCGGGAGCTATACGGCTCCTTACCATGGTGAGTTGGCTGTGGGGTGTGCGGGTTCGGTGCGGGGTGCTTCCTCCTGCTTCCTCGCTGGAGCGTCCCGCTGTGCCGCCGCGGCTTGGAACCGCGTCGTCGGGGCTGCGCCGGGCAGGGAGAAGCGGCTGCTCACACATGGGTCCCCAGAGCTCTGGTCCTCAAGGGTTCCTGCCGGTGCTTCTACAGCTGGGATCCGAGATTCTCGTGATGTTCAAATAAACATGTCTCGAAACAAGTCTACATAACGACTAGAGTAGCGATGCGTGGACGGGTGTTCACGCGTTGACTGCATTTGAGTGTTTAAATAGCTTGGCACTGCAACCTCCATAGGCACCAGCGGCTACAGAAAGGGTTAGTGGAGCAGCTAGTGAAGGTTCTAGTATCCGCTGTGGTTGTTGGAGTGTCGTGTTTTTCCTAAAAATGATTAAGTTAGTTCTTTGACGGGGGGTTCGAGACAGGGTTTCTCTGTAACAGTTCTAGCTATCCTGGAACTCGTTTTGTAGACCAGGCTGGCCCGAACTCTGTGAGTGCTGGGGTTAAAGGCGTGCACCACCACTGCCAGGCGTTAATTAGTTCTTAAACTGAGTGTAATGACACACGCCTGTGGCCTACAACTCAGGAAGTTGAGGCAGGAGGGTGGCGATTTGAAGGCTATCCTGGGTTACATAGTCACCCTACCTGGGGAAAAAAAAGATCTAAAAACAGACAACAAAATCCAGAAGTCAGACCCGAATCTCTCAATTTAAGCGAGTAGATGGTTGGTTTTCAGACATCAGAGTGCCAGCCGCCCTTTCAAATGGTCATAAAAACTAATTGATCCCTTCTTGGTAGTTTATGTAAGACAATGGCACAATTTTGCTCTCTTACTGTTTACCACCATACATTTTTCTTTGGATGTTAAATTATATTAAAAATATTCTTTCAAATTATATTTTTGAAAATTTAATGGAGATCTTTTAAAGAATTTATTATTTTAAGTTGAATGGGCTTGTGCTAATATATTAGTGCAGATGTCGGAGGAAGCCAGAGACATTAAATACTCCAGGGATGGAGTTACAGGCAGTTGAGATTGGATGTGGGTGCTAGGAATCAAACTTGGGTCCTCTGGAAGAACAGTTAGTGTTCTTACGTACTGAGCCATTTCTCTGGTCTCAAGATTTTTTTTTTTAATTTTGTGCATGGATGTTGTGTCTGCATATATGTTCGTGCCCTAGGAGCTAAGAGGGTGTTGGATCTCCTGGAACTGGACTTACAGACGAATGTGAGTGCCTTGGGCACAGGGAACTGAACCCCTGTCCCTAGTAAGAGCGGTGAGTGCTCTTAACTTCTGAGTCATAGTTCTAGCCCCTGGTTTAAAAAAAAAAATTACATAATACTTTCATAAAATCTCGGTAAGCCTTTGCATGCAGAAAATGAGTAAAACTTTGTCCTCTATGGGGAATGACAGTGACCAGATAGCCTTCAGTGTTTCTGGCTTCTTCTTTTTTTTTTTTTTTAAATAAACATACCCAACATCCATGTTCTGGCAACAGTGAGCAGCTTGCAGACTATGTTGTGTGAATTGGACCTTTGTACCTACTTTGCATATGCTCTTGCATCTGCCTGGATTCTCCATCTCCTACTCTCATCCTTTCCAGTATATACCTTACCTGTTCTTCACTCTGTATGAGTTTACATATGTGTGTGCAGGAGTGTGTGGAGGGCAGGGGTCCATGTCGCGTGTCATTTATTTTTTTGTAGTTCTGGGGATTGAACATGCAGCCTCAAGTATTTAAGGCACGAAATCTACCACTGAGCTACAGCTCCAGCCCTAGGGAATCTTAGTATTTCTGCCGTCCTGGTCCTGAGATTTCAAGCTCTTTGAGGATGCTGCAGCTCCAAACAAAAGTCCTCATGCTTCTGTGGCAAGCACTTTCCCGACTGAGCCACCAGCCCTCACAATCACATGTCTCAGTATCCTGGCATAGTTTTTTTAATTCTTTGTCCTCCCTGTGGAATTTGGGGGAGGGAAGTGACTATTATTATTATTATTTATTATTACTTGTTTGTTTTTTGAGACAGGGTTTCACTTTGTAGCCCTGACTGTCCTGTAACTCACCCTGTAGACCAGGCTGGCCATGAACTCACAGAGATCTGCCAACCTCTGCCTCCTTAGTGCCCAATTTTGAGGTGTTTACCACCACTGCCCAGCCAGGAAATGGTTTTATGACTTGCATGTTCTGATGAAGACAATGTGCTGTATAAGAATATAGTGCTTTCTTAGAAAATGTGGAGAAAGTGTAACTGTTAGGTTAGTAAAGTTACAAAGACTAACTTCTGATACAAGGTACCAGGGTGAGGATTGGCCTGCAGTAAACTGCAAAAGGAATAGCATAAAAGCACTATAGTTTGGAATAATCTAAGAAGACTGCATATCAATGATGAAGCATGAAATAGTCCTTTGAAGCCTCCTCAGACATTTTTTCCGTTTTCCATGTATTCCGTGTTTGTATATGTTGTGTGTATGTGGATGAATGTGGAGGACAGAGGTCAGTGTTGAGTATCTTCATTGACTCTCCACCTTATCGTGTGTATGTGACAGGTATACCTGTTCGTGTGTGTGTCTGTGTGAGTGTGAGCCAGAGCTTGACATTGGTATCTTCCTCTGTCACCCTTCACCTACTTACTTACTTACTTGTTTGTTTGTTTATTACTTATTTTGAGACAGGGACTCACTGTGTAGTCAGACCATGTTTTCCTCAAACTCAGAGATCCTCCTGCCTTTCTGTCTTGCTAGTGTTGGGATTAAAGGCATGGACTGTTGTGCGTGCTTTCACATTTATGGGGACGTTAGTTCATTGGCCCAGCTATTCTTGCTTACAAAAGAGCTCCAAGTAGGGTTGGAGAGATGGTTCAGTGACAAGAATGCCAGCTGCTCTTCCAAAGGACCCAGGTTCAAGTCTCAGCATTGCCATGGTGGCTCGTATCCACCTATAACTCTAGCTTCAGGGGATCCAGCTCTCTCTTTGGCCTCCATGGGCAACAAACAGATATGTAGGGCACAAATATATGTGTAGGCAAAGCACCCATACACTTAAAAAATAACAAAATGTTCAGTTTTTTTAAAAATTCCAACTGGGCAAAATGCCTTTGATTCCAGCAGTTGGGAGCCCAAGGCAAGCAGAAGCTCTGTAAGTGCATCAAGTGAATCCCTGTGAGCCAGTCTGGTCGATATAGTGAGTTCCAGGCAGCAAGAGCTGCATGAGAAACCTTGTCTCAAAAATAAATAAATAGCCGGGTGGTGGTGGCACATACCTTTAATCAATCCCAGCACTCAGGAGGCAGAGCCAGGCGGATCTCTGTGAGTTCAAGGCCAGCCTGGTCTATAAGAGCTAGTTCCAGGACAGGCTCCAAAGCTACAGAGAAACCCTGTCTCAAAAAATCAAAATAAATAAATAAATAAAATAAAGAACAACTGCTAGGATCTCACCTGTCTCTGTCTCTTCCTCCCCAACACTGGGGTTGTAGTTAAGTCACACTTGGCATTTACGTGGATTCTAGGAGCCACACTCAGACTCTGCTTTTTTAGCAACAAGCACTTTATCAACTGAGCCAGCAATGTCAGATCTCCACAATATCAGGATGGCACCAGAAGTGACCCTTAAAAAAAGTGACCCTAGGGTTGGAGTGATGGCTCAAAGGTTAAGAGCACTGGCTACACTTCCAAAGGTCCTGAGTTCAATTCCCAGCAACCACATGGTGGCTCATAACCATTTGTAATAAAATATGGTGCCCTCTTCTGGTCTGCAGGGACATATGGAGGCAGACCACTGTATACTTAATAAATAAATAAATCTAAAAAAAAAAAGTGACCCTAACCTAACAAAGTAATTAAAGTTCATGGAATGAACTGGGAGCTGGAGAGATGAATGGCCCAGCACTTAAGAGCACTTTCTGTTTACATCCTGGAACGCCAGTTCTGAGAACCTGCTGCTTCCTGGCTTCCACATGTATCCACACACAGGTGGCACACATTTAAACAGATATAAACGCACACACACACATATATATATATACACACACACACGTTTGTTTGGTTTTGTTTGTTTGTTTCTGGTTTGTTGTTTTATTTTTCTTTTGGTTTTTTGAGACCGGTTCTCTGTGCAACAGCCCTGGATGTCCTGAAACACGCTTTGTAGACCAGGCTGGCCTTAAACTCATAGAAATCCTCCAGCTTCTGCCTCCCGAGTGCTGGGATTAAAGGCTTGTGCCACCATTGCTCAGCTGTATACACATACGTTTTAAAAAGAGTTTTCCATAATGATCTGAGGCTAAATAGATATCCAAGAATTACACTGGTTCTTTCTGGTTTCTGTTGTTTGAGACAGGGTCTTCTCATAGCTGGCTATACTAGAACTCGGTATGGAGACCAGGCTGGCCATCGCTGCCCCAGTGCTGGGACTCGGGGTGTGCCTCACCACACCTGGTTAAAGGATCACACTGTTAAACAGCATTTTGAAAAAGTTTCCTTGTATATATCCATTGAACTGTGTCACAAAGGACATTTTACACAGATATATTTGTAGTTGTCTATGATCCCTCTCTCCCTTCTGTTTCCTCACCCTTCCCCATTTCAAGTACTCTTTGCTCCACTAGACAGTTTGATGAAGCAACATTTATTTTGGGGTAAAATATTCCATACATTGTTGTTTTGTTTTTGTTTTTTTGAGATAGGGTTTCTCTGCGTAGCTTTGGGTGTCCTGGAACTGGTTCTGTAGACCAGACTAGCCTTAAATTCAGAAATCTGCCTGCCTCTGCCTCTCAAATGTTGGGATTGCAGATGCGTGCCACCACTGCCTGGCTTATCTTTTCTTCTTTCTTTCTCTTGCTTTGTGGTGGTGTTCTTGTCATGTACCCTAGGCCAGTGGTTTTCAACCTATGGGTCGCAATTCCTTTGGGAGTCAAATGATACTTCCACAGAGGTTGCCTAAGACCATCTCGCTTCTCAGATACTTCATTATGATTCATAGCAGTAACAAAATTACTATTATGAAGTAGCAATGAAATAATTTTATGATTGGGTTTTGTTGGAGCTGCTTGTTTGTTTCCCGAAATAATCACACAGAAACTATATTATTTAAATCACTGCTTGTCCAATCACTTAAGCATTTTTTTTTTTTTTTTGGATTTTCGAGACAGGGTTTCTCTGTAGTTTTTGGTGTCTGTCCTGGAACTAGCTCTTGTGGACCAGGCTGGCCTCGTACTCACAGAGATCCGCCTGCCTCTGCCTCCCAAGTGCTGGGATTAAAGGCGTGCGCTACCACCACCCGGCACTGAAGCATATTTTTTACTTACTCTTATATCTTAAATTAACCCATTTCTATTAGTTCGTAAATGTTTGTGGCCTACCAGCAACGTTCCAGCTGGCAGCTCACATCTTTTCCCTCTGGTGGCTACATGGCGTCTCTCGACTGTGCCTTCTTTTTCCCAGCATTCAGTTTAGTTTTCCCACCTAGC
The DNA here is from genome assembly GCA_004026605.1 of Ondatra zibethicus. Classification (NCBI taxonomy): domain Eukaryota; kingdom Metazoa; phylum Chordata; class Mammalia; order Rodentia; family Cricetidae; genus Ondatra; species Ondatra zibethicus. The sequence goes on along the minus strand of PVIU01000600.1, from coordinate 61,756 downwards.
TCTATTCTGTCCTATCACAGGCCAATGTAGATTCTTTATTTCTTAACCATTAAAAGCAATACATATATAGAAGGACTTACTATATCTGTTGGGGTCAGCACAACATGAGGAACAGAACTGCATTAAAGGGGTCTTGACATTAGGAAGGATGAGAACCATTGTCCTAGGCTCTCCTCAAATTCAGTGTGCTGGGATTACTGGTGTGTGCTGACCTGAACTGGCACATAATTCTTTAAGAAAATGTATTTCACTCCAGATAAAAATAGTCTATTTAAAAAAAAAAACAAAACCAGGATCTTTCTGCGGCATCAGTATTTGACTCAAACATCAGTGAAGTGGAAATGTAGGATGGTTGTTATATCTACCCTCTCTTTAGTGTTTAAAAAAGTACTTTGTTAAAACCAAAAATATTTAGCTGGGTGGTAGAGGCGCACGCCTTTAATCCCAGCACTCTGGGGGCAGAGGTCAGTGGATCTCTTAAGTTCGAGACCACACTGGTCTACAGTGTGAGTTCTGGGACAGCCAGGGTTGCACAGGGAAACCCTATCTCCAAACCTAAACATGCCTACATCTGAATTCCTAATTAGCTACTGACTAGCTTGGAGACTTTGGAGAACTTAGCAAAAACGATTTGCTTCTCATATGGTTATTTGAGTATTAATTCAATAAATGCATGTAAGTTGTGTAGAAGAAGTGCTTGGGATGTGGAGCACACAACATGTGCTAGTGTGCCATCAGATCACAGGGTCTTTGAAGATTAGTAGATGTTCAAGGCTGATTTGTATTTTTTATGTTGTCTTAAAGGGGACAATTCATCTCTTTCGAAAGCCGCAGAGATCTTTTCTTGGAAAGTTACTACAGGAATTTAGACTTGTAGCAGCTGACCGCAGGGTAAGTCCTTTTTCTACCATGGTTTGAGTATTGCAAAACCATATGTGGAGGTCAGAGAACAACTTGGGAATCACTTCTCTCTTGCTACCATGTGAGTTCCAGGGATCAAACTCCGGTCCTTGGACTTGGCAACAATACCTTTACCCTGTCTTGCTGGCCCAGTATGACAGTTTCTAAGTCAGTCGTGTCTGTGTTAACCTGTGTTAAAATCACCACTCATCATCATTTCTCATCTTTCTTGTTCTATTTGCCATAGTTGACAAGAACTGGTCACTTCTCCTTAAAATACAGCATTATATAAATTCCGAAAGTCTTGGGCTTTCTTCTTACTGACTTGTCCATCATTGTTCAGTTGTTCTCATCCCTGTTCCTTCTTCTGCACTTTGGAGTGTGAGCTCCTGCCTCTAAGATTTCGCACATCTAGAAATGCTGTCTGGTTTTGTAGTTGTCTCTACTCCCTGTGAATGGATGACGCCGTATTTAAATCTCAAGCCCTAACCTCTCTCCCACCTCCTTTATGGAACTTGGACTCTTCAGTGTCCCACTGGGTCGATGATGGACATTTCAGTCATGGCGTGGTCAAAACTGGACCTCCTTCCTCAGTCAACTGCATGCTAACTGGATAGTCTTCCAGATTAACTGTTAAAGCCAGAAATGTTTTCATCATTTTCATCCTTGTTTAGTCCCTCACTCCTCACGTGGAAGTTTCCAACAAACGGGACAGCTCTGCCTTTAGTGTGGTGCTCAGAATCTGACCCTTCGCACAGCCTCTCACCATTGTCGCACCGTGGAGTAGCCAGAATGCTCTTTGGCTTTCTTTAGGGAGAGAGGGGTTGAGAGTCCCACCATGTAGCTTAGGCTAGCCTCAGACTTGCTGTGTAGCCCATGCTGGCCGTGAGTATTGGAATCACAAGTGTACCCCAACATGCCTAGAAGAGTGCTCTTTGGGGAACGTGAGTCAAACGCAGCCAGTGTTTTCTGGTATTCAAGATGTCACGTGCTGTCTCCTCAGACCCCTCTTGTGTTCTCAGATCCTGTTTTCTGTCACTGTGCTGCAAGGCCTTTCTGTTGAGCCTGTCTGGAACAGATCTTTCCACACCTTCCCTCCATTACTATTTCCTCAGCCCACTTTTTTTTTTTTTTTAAAACAGGTCTTCTCTGTGTAGCCTCGGCCATCCTGGAACTTCACTCTGTGGAGCAGGCTGGGGTTGAACGCATTGTTCTGACTGCCGATGCCTTTTTTTATTTGCTTCCTAGACTTACTGCTATTAACCGAAATCCTTGTTTATTGTCACTCTGCCTATTGTAGGGCTATGTTTTGCTCTCTGCTGTACTCACGTGCCTAAAATAATGCCTGGCACAGATACTTGTTGGATAAATAGCTTGATTCAGAGAGTTATCTTTAATTTTTATTTGTTTGCTTCTTTTTAGTTTTCGAGACAGGGTTTTCCTGTGTAGCCCTGATTGTCCTAGAACTCACTCTGTAGACCAGGCTGGCCTTGAACTCACGGAGATCCGCCTGCCCCTGTCTCCCCAGTGCTGGGATCACAGGCGTGTGCCACCACCACCCGCCTTGTTTCTATTCCTACTGGGTTGTTTCTGACAGGGTTTTGCTCTGTCGCCTAGGCCTCCTGGTAACTTGCCTGATGATGATTTTGGTAGATGTAGAAAACAGGACACACTTTTTAGAAGAAGTTGGGTTTATTATGTGCTTTTTCTCAGTGTGAGTTAGGCAGCTTGAACAGATCTGTGAACTCTATCAACACTGTATGAATGGGTGTGCTTTTCCCTCCCACAGTCCTGGAAGATCCTTCTCTTTGGTGCAGTCAACGTGCTGTGCACTGGCTTCCTACTCATGTGGTGCAGCTCTACTAACAGCATAGGTATGTGGCCCTTTTGGGTTTTATTAGCTTGACTTTTGCTCCTGATTTTAAATAAAGGTGTATATGCTGGCTAGTTTTATGTCAGCTCAACACAAGCTGGAATCATCTGAGAGGAGGGAACCTCAGTTAAGAAAATGGCTCCGTAAGACTGGTCTATAGGCAAACCAGTAGAGCGTTTTCTTAATTAGTGTTTGGTGGAGGAGGGCGCAGCCCATTGTAGATGGTGTCACTCTGGCTTGGTGGTCTTGGGTTCTATAAGAAAGCAGCGTAATAGAATCATTTGGTTCATGCCTTTAATCCCAGCACTCTGGAGGTGCTCTCTGAGTTCAAGGCCAGCCTGGTTTACAGAGTGAATTGCAGGACAGCCAAGGCTGCATAGAGAGACCTTTTCTCTAAGGGGGAAAAAAGTCAAGTTTTAGGGGTTGGAGATGACTCAGTGATTGAGAGTACTGGTTGCTCTTCCAGAGGACCTGGGTTCAATTCCTAGTACCCATATGGCTACTAACAACAGTTTGTTAGTAATTTCATATCTAAGAAATCCAATGTCCTTTTCTGAAGGACTGTAGGCATGTGTGTTGTATGTACATGCATGCAACGAAAACATCCACACAAATAAAATAAAAATAAATAAATCTTAAAAAACAAATCAAGAAAGCAAGTTGAACAAACCATGATGAGGAAGGCAGAAAACAGCACTCCTCCATAGTCTCTGCATCACCTCCTGCCTCCAGGTTCCTGCCCTATATGTGTTCATGCCTTGGCTTCCATCAGTGGACTGTGATTTAGGATATGTAAACCAAATAAACCCTTTCCTTCCCAAGTTGCTTTTGGTTATGTTATTTTATCACGGCAATAATAACCCTAAGACAGGGAACTGGAAAGATGGCTCAGAGTTTAAGAGGCTGCTCTTCCAGAGGACCCAGGTTCAATTCCCAGCACCCACATGATAGTTCATAATCATCTATACTGAGATCCGGTCTCCTCTTCTGGCTTGCAGGCTGAACACTCTATACATAATAAATAAATCTTTAAAAAAATATAACCCTAAGACAGTGTATTTTCCTTTATATAGGATATGTTTTTCTTGAATGTGTGTAGCTCAAATTATTTTAAAATTTAAAAATTTAAAAATTGGGGGCTGGAGAGATGGCTCAGTGGTTAAGAGCACTGCCTGCTCTTCCAAAGGTCCTGAGTTCAATTCCCAGCAACCACATGGTGGCTCACAATCATCTGTAATGAGATCTGGTGCCCTCTTTTGGTGTGCAGGCATACATTCTGACAGAATACTGAGAATACTGTATACATAATAAATAAATTAATTAATTAATAAAAAAAGAAAAAAGTTTAAAAAAAATTTAAAAATTTCTGGTTTGTTTACTTACTTTAATTATTTATTTATTTATTTGTTCATTTATTGATTATATGCTTTGGTGTTTTGCCTGCAAGTATATTTAAATGAAGGTGTCAGATCTCCTGCCTGTTAATCATATGTAGTATAAAATTGCAAATGTATAAAATTGATCAGGAACTCTAAATTCTTTTGGTATTTTGTTATCTTAAAAAGTGGATTAGGAGGGGTCTAGAGAGATGACTTAGTGTTTAAGAGCACAGGCTGCTCTTATGAAGGACCTGTGTTTGATTCCCAGCACCTACATGGTGGCTCACAACCACCTATGACTCTAGTTCCAGGGGATTCAGTTCCCTCGTCTGACCTCTGTGGGTGCTGCACAGGTGTGGTGTACACCCATACCTGCAGGCAAAAACATTTATATACATAAAATAAAGATTAAAAATAAATATTTTTTTAAAATTGTCTCCAACACCACCACCCCCTCCAAAAGGAACTAGAGAGATGGCTCAGTGGTTAAGAGCACTGACTGTTCTTCCAGAGGTCCTGAGTTCAAGTCCCAGCAACCACATGATAGCTCGCAACTGTCTGTGCTCAGAACACAGTATATATAATGAATCTTTAAAAAAAAATGATTGCCAGTCTTTCGGAGGACCTGAGTTCAGGTCTCAGTACCTGTATCAACCATCTGTAACTCTGCTTCTACGGGTTCAGCACCCCACACTCACATCTAAAGATAACAGTAATAAAAATGGATTAAGCAGCATGTTAATGAGTCTGTCTGTTGTTTTGCAGCTTTAACTGCTTATACTTACCTCACCATTTTTGATCTTTTTAGGTAAGTTTTTTTTTTAAATATCCTTTAAATTTTAAAGACAACAAACAAGGATTTATTCCATTGAATTTACTAACCTTTCTTTGCTTAAAGGAAAGTAACTAGCTAAATAAGTAAATTTATCATAGAAATGGACAACACAAGTGACAATATCCAGTGGTGTAACAAGAAGATATTGCCCCTGTATAACAACAGAAAGTGAATACCCAGGCATAAATTTAGGATGTACACATGCTGAAGATAACAGAAGCTGGGCGGTGGTGGCACATGCCTCTAGTCCCAGCACTCGGGAGGCAGAGGCAGGCAGATCTCTGTGAGGTTGAGGCCAGCCTGGTCTACAGAGTGAGTTACAGCACAGAGTAACTTTGTCTCAAAAACAACAACAGCTGAAAAAAAAATTCAAAAAGAAACATAAAAATTACAAATCATGTACTTAAAATCACACACACACACACACAAAAAAAAAACAAAACAAAACTGGACACTGGTTTAGTAGTTAAGAACCGGTATTCCTCTTCCAGAGGACCCAAGTTGGGTTCCACTAGTACCACGTCAGGTGATTTACAATGGCCTGAACCAGCAGCTTCAGCAGGCTCTGGTGTCTTCGCTCACCTATGCTCAATGCACACACAGATACACATTAATTATAATAAAACGTTAAAATCACACAATTCGCCGGACAGTGGTGGCACAGGCCTTTAATCCCAGCACTCGGGAGGCGGAGGCAGGCGGATCTCTGTGAGTTGAGACTAGCCAGGTCTACAGAGCTAGTTCCAGGACAGGCTCCAAAGCCACAGAGAAACCCTGTCTCGAAAAAAAAAAAAAAAAAAAAAACCCACACAATTCTCCCAAATTTAGTTACCCTTGACAAACTTAATGTTTACAGTAATTTCCCTTATCCATGGTTTTACCGACTACAGTCTGAAAATCTAAGTGGAGAATCCAGAAATAAATTATTTCTTCACAAGTTTTGCATTGTATGCTATTCTGAGCAGAGTAGTGAACTCTGGAACTGTCCTGACTCACCCAGCCCAGGGAATGAATCATCACTGTGTGCAGTTTGCACACACTGTAGACCTGCCTGTTAATCACTTAGTGTCTGTCTTCTGTTATCACATGGTGCTCAGGTAGCCCTGCCACAAGGACACGATGCTACATCCACTCCATCCTGGCTAGTTCTATGTCAGCTAATACAAGCTAGAGTCATTTGGGAAGTGGGGCTCTCAGTTAAGAAAATGCCTCAGTCGGGCACTGGTGACTCACGCCTTTAATCCCATCACTCAGGAAGCAAAAGCAGATGGATCTCTGTGAGTCTGAGGTCAGCCTGGTCTACAGAGCAAGTTTCTGTTTTGAAAAACAAAGAAAGAAAGAAAAAAAGAAAATACCTTTATAAGACTTGCCCGTAGGCAAATCTGTAGTGCATTTTCTTAACTCATGATTGATGTGGGAGGATTCCGCATTGGTAGTGCCACTCCGGGCTGGTAGTTTTGGGGTTTATAAGAAAGCAGACTGAACAAGCTCAGACTATGAGGAGCCATCCAGTAAGCTGTACCCCTCCATGGCCTCTGCATCAGCTCCCGCCTCCAGATTTCTCTGCCCTGCTTGAGTTCCGACCTGACCTCCCTCAGGGATGGACTGACCTGAGAGCTATGAGCTGAGATAAACCCTTTCCTCCCCAGAGTGTTTATGGCCATGGTGTCCTACCACGCACAGTGCCTGTGCCCTTCGCCTCCCTTCATCTCTCATGGACACTGTGGCAACACCGTAAGGAGAAGGAGGGAGAAGATAGCACGTTTTGAGTGGAGGGGGAGATGGCCCGGAGTCAGTAAGGAGCCTGCCACATAGATGAACTGTGGATTGAAGTTGTGTATAGCTGACTTAGTGTGGGACAGTTTCACTCAGTCTTCACTTTAAAACTGTTGTCGTCCAGAGAAGCATGTGTTAGGAGGGTCAATAAGGTTAACTAGGAATTACAATCTGTTATTAACCTAGTATATATGAACAGTTCTCAACAACCAGGGGATTCTAAAAACTTAATTTGTTGAAAAACTAGAGAGAGGGTTCTGTGCTTGCTACTCTTTCTGTGGACCCAAGTAAGCTGCTAGCAGTCACGTCAAGTGGCTCACAGCCACTTGTGTCCTCAGCTCCAGAAGATCCAAACCATCTTCTGGCCTCCACTGCACTACAGGCAAACATACACACACACACACACATACACACACAGAGTAAAATAAACCCTTATTGTAAAAAATTACTTCATAGGCCAGCCTAGTCTACATAGGGAGTTCTAGGACAGACAGAGTTATACAGAGAAACCCTGTCTCAAAAAAAACAAAACAAACAAACAAAAACCCCATTTCATTTGTCTATGCATGTCTTCCTGTCCCTACTTTCTAATGTTCTAATGCAAAGTTTGTTTTCCTTTAGTCTAATAACATGTTTGATAAGCTACTGGGTAATGATGAGGAAGCCTAGCCCTGTCTATTCATTTGGGTAAGTTCAGATCTTTTTATTTTCTGCTAAGTTTTTGCTTAAAATAATAATTTTTGTTAAAATAATAATGGTAGACCGCTGGCTATAGTATTTCTGGAAAATAGAAATAAATGTCACCTGTTTAGTGTCATGGTAATAAATAGTGAATGTATGTAAAAAATATTTTCTAGGAAGAGTCTAGAAATGACATATAATAAAAATAGTATTATTAAAATATTCATATTCAGTTGTTTTATATTTTATAAAAGAAATACTAACAAATTCTTCTCAGTAAGCTCTTTAATATTTTTGAATGATATTTTAGTCATACAGTATGAAGAATTTTAACAAGTGAATTTTATAAGTGCTATGATATATTTCAATATTTTGCAGTGATGGAGATAGCTTTCTGTAGTAAGACTCTGGATTTAGCAGTGAGCTAATAAAACTGTGAAGCTTCTGTTTCTATGGTTATGGGACTCACTGAGAGTTGAAAGATGCACTTTTTCTAATGGAGGAGGCTCTGATTGTGTTAGAAAGCATGAAGGCACCCTTGTAATGACTTGCTCTGGATACTCTTATGTTGCAATGACAAAATACCCGCAAAACAACTTGGCAAAGGAAGGAGTTGTTCCGGCTCACTGTTTCAGAGTCCAGTTCATGGTGTCTTGGCCAAGCGTGGCTGAGCACCGCGTCATTGTAGTGGGAGAGGATGGGAGAAGACAGCTCTTTGTACCTTGGAGGACAGAAAGCAGAGCAAAGAGGCATAGAGGAAGTGACCAGATCACAGGGCACGCCGCTCACTGTTTCCTCTAGCTAGTCCCCATCTCTTACCTTTTGCCACCTCCCAGTTAGGACTCCCAAATTATGACCGTCGAGGCACCAGTGCATTAATTACTTTAGAGACCTCGTTTTCTAATTATTCTGGAAACACCGTCACAGACTCGCCCAAGGTGTGCTTCGCTAGTCTTGTAGGTGTTTCTTTATTCAGTCAAGGTGAGCCACTACAGTACTTAAGGTTTAATGGAAATCATATGGATAGTAGTGTCCAGTACAAAATGGGTCAATTAAATGTTAGCTCTTATGATAATGGTTATTTCTACAAAAATAATGGCCATAAATGGTTATAGAATTAGGTATAAAATAGATATTTGTAGTAAGAGGAGTGGGCTACCTTCCTGGCGTCCAGCTAGCTTAATCCCCGAAATAACCACACGGAAATTGTATTAATTAAATTACTGCCTGGCCCATTAGTTCTAGCCTCTTATTGGCTAACTCTCACGTATTCATTTAACCCATCTCCATTAATGTGTATCGCCACTTGACTGTGGCTTACCAGCATGAGTCTAAGCAGTGTCCATCTTGGACTGGAGAAGCATGGCGTCTTCCACACTTCCCTTCTCCCCAGCATTCTGTTCTGTCTACTCCGCCCACCTAAGGGCTGCCCTATCAAAAGGCCAAGGCAGTCTCTTTATTCAGCCAATGAAAGCAACAGAAATACAGAAGGACCTCCTACACCATTTCCCCTTTTTCTGTTTAAACAAAAAAGAAAGGCTTTCATTTTAACATAGTAAAATTACATATAATGAAACAGTTATCAAGCAAGAATTACAGTTACCATATTTATATCTACTTTATCTTTTATCATAACTAAGGAAAACTATAATTATAACTATCTATTCTTCAACTCCATCAAAGACTCCAGAAGGATATCATATTACCTAAGTAACCGAGAAGTAAGCAACTTCCAAAACTCTAAAAATGACAGAGACATTTTGCTGCCTGGACAGTCCACCCAAAGTTATTCTGTACCGTTGGGGCACCCATCTTCAGCCTACAGGCCCACAGTATCCAGCAGACTTTTTCATGAAGCAGGAAATTTCAAAGACAGTTCAGTCACCTTCTTCTGTATCATGCAGAATGTCTCGCAGACTCTTTCATGAATCAGGAACCCTGAAGGATCATCTCACCTTTAGGCAAGTTTAGCAGTCCTCTCTCTGAGAATTCTTTGTGTCCAGTTTATGCAACAGTCCAGGCAAGAGCAGTTTCTTGCCCAAATGGCTAGCAAACTCCATAAGGAGCCTCTTCAATGCCCATCTTCCTCTTAAAGTAGCTGGTGCTGCCAGGAGCAGACGTGTCTCATTGTTAGAAGAAGTCCTAAGTTATTAAAACATTTAAAATGCCATATTCTGTAGTCTTTGAGAGATATGAAGAATGTCTATCTAACTGAAATATACCTCTATATATCTAGAAAATCTAGCTAACATGACTACAAGCTTGACTATATCAATGATTATCTATTAACAACTTATATTTCCTAATGATACATTACATTTTTAAATGAACTACACAATCACAATACCTTAATCAAGAGCAGAAATACATATACATATAACAAAATTGACCTTAAATTTATATCAACAAAGCAAAATCCATACTAATGTAAATTATTCATATCTATATCATATCCCCCTTTAAATGTAAAAGAACATTTATAAACAATATTTGGGAGTATGGGCATAGTTTTTTCTCTCCAAACTTCTTCCTGCTGTATGGGGGCACTGTTAATCAGGTCTTTCTTGGTGTATCCTGTGTGCCAGGTTCATCTCAGTCACCAGTTGAGTGAGGTAATTTTCTGAAGGTGTTCACGGTGACCTTTCAGGAGGACGTGGTCTATCAAACCATATTGGTCTAGAAGGAATCCACAGGGTCTCATCCTCTGTGAAAACAAAAGAACCTCTTTTCCAAAGCATCATATCCTTAGACCCAAATTTGGAAGTCATGATACCTTTAGAACATATATGTTGGTTTAGTTTGGCAGCCCATACAGTGAAAATTCTCTCTGTACTTAGCTCCTTTACAGTCAAAAAATTTAAAGAAAACACAATAAAATGCATGATCCAGACATTCTGTGAATTTTCCATTTTTATGTGGCTTATATTTTATTTATTTATTTATTTTTTAATTAAATTACTGCCTGGCCCATTAGTTCTAGCCTCTTATTGGCTAACTCTCACGTATTTGTTTAACCCATCTCCATTAATGTGTATCACCACTTGACTGTGGCTTACCGTCATGAGTCTAACCAGCGTCCATCTCAGGCAGGAGAAACATGGTGTCTGCCACACTTCCCTTCTTCCCAGCATTCTGTTCTGTCTACTCCGCCCACCTAAGGGCTGCCCTATCAAAAGGCTAAGGCAGTCTCTTTATTCAACCAATGAAAGCAACACACAAACAGAAAGACCTCCTACACCAGATACTGTTGTTCCAGTTTTCATTGTTGTGTTGTCTTTGGGAGCTTGTTTGCAGGTGCTATGGGGGATACAGAAATTCTATGCCCTTGATTGAAGAACAGCTCTCTTGTGTAGGGGAAGATGGTCCTTTTCTGCATAGCTCTGGCAAGGACACACATGAGCAAGCAACCCTGACAGTCAGGAAGGTGGCGATGTCATAACCATATCATCCTTTACCCACAGTGTCAATACACTCGTCTACAATTTCTGTAGTCCAGGAGCTGGCTACCAGTAGTCTGCTCATACATGTGCTGAGCCAGTAAATATTTGAATGTGTATATGTTCTAGGAAGACTGGTTTATTAATTGAAGGATTTTGATATTCAAACTAATTATCTGATTTCAGATTTGAAAGATTAGAAGTCCTGGCTGTGTTTGCATCTACCGTCTTGGCACAGTTGGGAGCTCTCTTTATACTAAAAGAAAGGTACATTTTTGTATATATTATGATCAGCCTCACCTGTGACAGTTGGAAATATGAGAGACTCCAGTGATGGTCTGAGTGACATGCACATTATAATGGACAGTGCTGGGGCTCTGATAGGACAACTTCTTCTTATTCCAGACCACTTCTTTTATTTCAGACTCCTTCTTTTTCACCTCTAGTTTTTTTCTTTGGTAGTAGTAAATTCAGTCATGGGTGAATGTGGATGAAAGAGACTCAGCCTGGCTTGTGTTGAACTTCCTCAGCAGCCCATTGAAGTGGGCTTGGTAGAGGAATGTTGACATTGCACATTGAGCATAACCTACCTGCTAATCTCCTGGCATCATCTCTACTAAACGTACTAAGAGATTTGTATAAACTTTAGGGTGGGTTAACTATGTATTTATAATATGGAACTATGTATTTAATATGGATTTTTAGGTTTATAACTTACAGAATTTACTTGATATATTTTTATTTCTTTTAGTGCAGAACGTTTTTTGGAGCAGCCTGAGATACACACGTAAGCTGGGTTATTTATTTATCACAACTATGAGGATTAATATCAGTCACAGGGCTTCATGCATTCTACCACTGACACACATCTCCAACCAAAGACTTTTATTTGGGGTGTAATTTACCGTTAATTCTAATCCCAATTACTAATTGCTTCATTATTACTTTGTCCAGCGTCAGAGTTCAGAGTATGGCCCTGTGTCTTATCACTTACATCTCAGGAAGAGAACCTCCAAATCCCAACTCTCCCTTTTGCCTTTAACAGTCCCCAGACCCTGGGCTTTGTAATGGCACAGGAAGGATTTTGTAACTTCAGGCCTAGGTCAGCACACTAAGCCAGCTCCCGCGAGTGTTCTGTCATTTCACACTTAACCCCCAGAACTTTTCGCTTGGCCTTTAGAAAAGATTGCATTTTCCACCCACCTGCTCACCAACTCTGTGGGCTCTTACTAGTTAATTGAGGAACATCTGACTTGTCCAGCATGTTGGCACGAGGTCCCTTAAGTGGCCCGTCAGGTCCTGTGTAAATGGAGCAGCAGCACGCAAGGCATAAGTTCTGTGGCTAGAAAACAAGTTTGGATTCTGGTCGGCAGACCATTACAGTGGATCCCTCTCCCCGCCCGTTCCCCTATTTTCCACATACTGAAGTTACAGAACGGAATTATCTGTCAAAGAATTCAAGGTGAATGTTTTCTTCTTTTTAGGGGAAGATTATTAGTTGGTACTTTTGTGGCTCTTTCTTTCAACCTGTTCACGATGCTTTCTATTAGGAATAAACCTTTTGCTTATGTCTCTGAAGGTATGTCTTTGTTTGTTTTAGTTTACTGTTTATTAGAAAATCTATTGGGCTTCTTTTTGTTTGGTTGGTTGGTTTGTTTTGTTTTTCGAGACACGGTTTCTCTGTGTAGCCTTGGCTGTCCTGGAACTCACTCAGTAGACCAGGCTGGCCTCAAACTCACAGAGATCCACCTGCCTCTGCCTCCCGAGTGCTGGGATTAAAGGTGTGCGCCACCACCTGCCCATCCTTGTAGCTTTTTTAAAATATATTTACTCTGTGGGGAGAGCTGCATGACATGACACAAGGTCAGAGAACAACCAAGGGAATCAGTCCCTTCATTCCATCACATGGCTCAAGGCTCACACTTAGGTCATCAGGCTGAGTCATCTTGCCCTTCCTAAAGCTGCATTAAATGTACCAGCGATGCGTCAAGTCCTCTAATGCTTTCGAGTGCATGTGGAAGTTGAACCTGCTTTAGATTTAGTGTTTGGTCAAGACGAAGGAAGCAGCTGTAGCTGTGAAGAGAGGCATTGCCCTTTATCATGTTACATGGACACTGCAAACTCGGGTTGAAAATGAAAGAACTTGTTTTTCTAGTAATGGTTTATTCTTCTATATAGATAACTTAAGTGTTTTCTCCTTAAAGCTGCTAGTACGAGCTGGCTTCAAGAGCATGTGGCAGACCTTAGTCGAAGGTAAGATGCTGCAGAACTTCATGGCTTTAATAATTTAACAAGAATCACCAAGAGGTGTGTCCATCACGGAAGCTGAGGTTTGCAGCTGGAGTCCCTGCATGAGCTGCTCTCAGTTCAGCTCACACCCTCTTCCCAATGGCGCAGAGTTCCCTACAGTGGCAGAGCTGTGTGCCCGAGTCCTCTCTGCGCTGTCAGATGTAAAATCCACTGTATCTGTAACCATGATAGTACGTGAATTCTTCTAATGAATACTCTGTCTGCTCTTTCATAGTTTGTGTGGCATTATCCCAGGACTCAGCAGTATCTTCCTGCCCCGTATGAATCCATTTGTCCTGATTGACCTTGCTGGGGCATTTGCTCTGTGTATAACATACATGCTGATTGAAATTAAGTGAGTATATTGTATTGCTATCAGGTGTGCTTTTGATTCCTGGGACCTGCTTTTTAAGGGCATTGACAAGGTGGATTTGGGGCTAGGCTTCTAGCAGTTTTACTAATTCCCCGTGCAACTTGGCCAGGCCTTATCCTCAAGTGTTTCCGTCTGAAAAATTAAGGGAAACAGGCGTCAGTATTCCTCACCACAGTTTATAATGAGAGCCAGAAAATGATTGAATTCCTCCTGCTGTTGTGACGAGAGGGGCAGACAGCAGGAGGGGGCAGTGTAGGTCACAGCTGCTGTTGCCACTGAGAGCGAGAAAGACAAACAGGCCAGATGCAGCTTCAAAATAAAACTAAAGCCTTTTAAAAATAGACATTATAGCTGCCTTTAGATCAACATTTTATAGCTCAGTTGTCTGACCGACTTACCCTTTAGACAGTGGTGTGCACTGTAATGGCTTCTTAGTTGTTACGATCTTTTTTATATATTTTCTAAAAAGTCACGGGCAGTTATGTTTTTATACTTACGTTGAATTCCAAGGCATTAGCTCCCTGACTCCTGGTCGTGTTTCCTCACCTGAGCATCCTTAGCTATCACTGGAACCTCTTTCTGACATTTTCTTTGTGAGTCAGCTGTCAGCTCTCCCAGTGCAGTGCACAGTGCAGTGCACACGCTCCTTTCTCTTCTGGTATTTCTTTGTTTGGGTGCCGGCATCTGTGTGGCAGTCAGAGGACGGCTCTGGGGAGGCCGTGCCCCTGTGCTGAATCTGGATCCCTCACATCTGCTGCATGCTCCAGACTCGCTAGCCCGTGGGCTTCTGGGGCTGCTCCTATCCCTGCCTCCCATCTCACTATGGGAACTCTGGGATTACAGCACAGATGTGGATCACCACACCCAGCTTGTTACATGAGCTTCAGTGAGCTGGCTCGGCATCAGGCCTGGGAGGCAAAGCGCTCAAACTCACTGAGCCACCCTAGACCTCATGTGTTGGGATTTTATTCTTACTGTAAGCATTTTTTATAACATATAGTTAAGTTCACAAAAACATTCACGTTTTTGTACAGTAATCATCCCTCACTGAAATTCTATGCCCATTCAAATAATACCTCCCTATTTTCCCTTTTCAGAATCCCTGGTAACCACCATTCTACATTCTGCTTCTCATTTTAACTACGATACAAGTAAAATCATACAATCATGTTTTTGTGACTGGCTTGTGTTTCATATAGCAATGTTTTCACAGGTCATCCATGTTGGATATATCTGCATTTCCTTTCTTTTTGAGGCTTAATCCCACATTTTATTTACCCACTCATCTGCCAGTAACATTGATCCCACCTTTTCTCTGCTGAGAATAATGGCACTCTGGTCTGAAATCTGCAGTCACCCAGTTCAGTCCCTGCTTCCAGTCTGGCTGTGTTTACCCAGAAATAGACTTGCTGTAGCATGTGTATATTGTAAGAACTTCAGTGCATTCTTCAGGGCCTGCTTTATCTCCATCTTTGCCGAGTCTTCCTCAAGCCAGGTCTAACTGATCATGACGCATACTCAGTCTTTTCTTTCTTTCTTTTGGAAGCAGGGTTTCTCTGTGTAGCTTTGGAGTCTGTCCTGGAACTTGCTCTGTAGTCCAAGCTGGCCTCAAACTCACAGAGATCCACCTGCCTCTGCCTTCCAAGTCTCAAAGAGATGTAAATGTGTTCAAAATCAGCTTGCATCCATTAGCATTTTGGTCTGTCTTGTTGGGAGAGCTTCAGAATTTTTTTTATTTTTATTTTTTTGGTTTTTCGAGACAGGGTTTTTCTGTAGCTTTGGAGCCTGTCCTGGAACTTGCTCTTGTAGACTAGGTTGGCCTCAGACTCACAGAGATCCTCCTGCTTCTGCCTCTGAGTGCTGGGATTAAAGGCATGTGCTACCACCTCCCAAATGAGCTTCAGAATTTGAAACTTTGATGCAATATAATCCTTCAGCTATAATGTCACTGTAACAGATTCCTGGGAAACTGAAATTTTCTGTTTGTTTGTTTTGCTTTTTTTAATTAAAGGTTTCTCTGTGTAGCCCTAGCTGTCCTAGAACTTGCTCTGTTGACCAGGCTGCCCTTGAACTTAGAGTTCTGCCTGCCCCTCCCTTCTAATGGTTGAGATTCAAACTGTGGGTCACCACACCCAACTCAGTTTTGAAGTTCTTAATGCAAGAATTTCTGAGAGCAAAAAGGGTGGAATCACGGATGAAAGTCATTTATCCCTGAATCAGAAATTAGCAGTTGAAGTCTTTGTTTCAGGTCTGCAGTCTTTTCTGGTGTTGGGTCCATTGCTTCTCTTTCTTTCTTTTTTTTTTCTTTTTTTTTAAAATATTTTTTTCCTTTTTTTAAAAATATTTATTTATTTATTATATATACAATAATCTGTGTGTATGCCTGCAGGCCAGAAGAGGGCACCAGACCTCATTACAGATGGTTGTGAGCCACCATGTGGTTGCCGGGAGTTGAACTCAGGACCTTTGGAAGAGCGGGCAATGCTCTTAACCACTGAGCCATCTCTCCAGCCCCATTGCTTATCTTTCTTACTGTCTCCCTGCACGCTACTTGACGCCGTTATTATTTTCTCACTAAACTTTGAGAGGCAAGAATTCTTAAAGCTGACTCTTTGGAGATTGTTTGGATTTTTTTTTCTCTTAGGTTCTCTCTTGACAGTAGTAGCTATTGTGATTTTTTTAAATTATTTTGTTTTTGATAATTACTGTTAGTCATCAATTGTAAGATGAACTATACATTTAAGATTGAGAGTTGTTTTTCCTTGCAGTAATTACTTTGCTGTAGACACTGCATCTGCAATAGCCATTGCCCTGATGACCTTCGGCACCATGTATCCCATGAGTGTGTACAGTGGGAAAGTCCTTCTCCAGGTGAGGCTCTTGTTTGCATCGTGTGTACGTGTTTAGTGGGAGCCATGTTCTCTTACCAGATAGAAACTTGGCATGTGTACTAGCAGATGAGTAAAATATTAAAGATTGAAGAGCCGTGTTAGCAGCAAAGTCAGACAGTAATTTCTGAAACTCTTTTAGCAGAAATTGGTTGGAATTTCATTGCCCTGTAATATTTTAGGCTCACGTTCTTCTGTGTTCCTGTGGCATACGATCATGGATTTACAATTATTTGCCTGTAATTGAATTTTAAAGGAAAGCAGTATTTTTTAAGAGACTTAATTTCTTTGGGTAAATAGGCTCTGGGTTTTATACATAGTCTAGTTACCCTTGGTTTTGTTTTGTTTTTCAAGACAGGGTTTCTCTAGCCCTAGCCATCCTGAACTCACTTTGTAGAC
Source organism: Ondatra zibethicus (assembly GCA_004026605.1). Taxonomy (NCBI): domain Eukaryota; kingdom Metazoa; phylum Chordata; class Mammalia; order Rodentia; family Cricetidae; genus Ondatra; species Ondatra zibethicus. The sequence continues at coordinate 44,926 of PVIU01000600.1, read as the reverse complement.
TTTGCTGGCATTGAATTCAGAGAGCCTCCTGCCTCTGCCTCCAAGTGGTAGGATTGAAGGCGTGCACCACCAGTGCCCAGCTACCATTGATTTTTTTTTTTTTATTTCCTGTCATTGGATGGTGTGCACCTGAGTATCTATCTGTATGTGCAGTTTGTGCAGGGAGGAGCCCTCAGATATCAGAAGAGAACTCACATACCCTGGAACTAGAGTTACAGGCAATTGAGATCTTCCAGTTAGGGAACCAAACTGGTCCTTTTGTTGTTGCTTTTGGTTTTTTGAGACAAGGTCTTCCTTCATTTCCCTAGCAGTCCTGGAACTCACTGTGTGGAGTAGGCTGGCCTCAAAGTCACAGAGATCCTCCAAAGGTGTGTCTCACCACACACAGGAGTGGTGAGGGCTCTTAACTGCTGAGCCATCACTCAGCCCCTGGCTGGTTGGTTCCTTAAGTCTCATGGGATTCTAGAGAGAGCAGCTTCTTCATAAGAAAAAGTATGGCATCTTCCTCTCTAGGGAACCCCTCCTACTCCCATCAGTTCTTTCCTTAATCTAATTTTGCTCAAAAACAAACAAAAAAACCTACAGATGAGTGTGGGCCAACTAGTGATGTCACCCTACTGAGCCCGTGAGACCTCTTCTCTAAATCATAATATGACACTTGTCAAAAATCAAAAGCTGGTTTGAAATATGTTTGTGGGTGTGGGGGAGGCTTCAGAATCATTAATGCAAAATTATTTTCTCCCTAGGCTATTCATGTTTTATTTTATTTTTCTAGACTACACCACCTCATGTTATTGGTCAGTTGGACAAGCTGATCAGAGAGGTAAGATGGAGTAATAAAGAAGTCTTTTTCTTGGTTTGTTTTTGGGTTTTTCTTTGGTTTCTTTTTGTTTGTTGAGACAGGGTTTCTTTTTGTAGCCCTGGATCCTGTCCTGGAACTTGCTCTGTAGACCAGGCTGGCCTCGAACTCACAGAGGTCTGCTTGCCTCTGCCTCTCGAGTGCTGGGTGGGATTAAAGGTGTGCGCCACTACCACCCAGCGAATAAGTCATTTTTTAAAAAGTTTATGTTAGGGAAATAAAAGGGTGGGTATAATCTCTTCCACTCTAGAATTTTATTCCGGGGGAGTTTATGTTCACTAACAGTAGAAGTTGTAGCACAGGGACAGAAGTGGTCACTTGAGCAGCTGCTCAGTCTGGAAGCTAAGTTAACTGGAAGTACACATGGAAGGGAGTGGTCTAGAGACACCCTGTCAGCTGAGTGATCTGACTAAAGGTAAAGTCCATGTCTACAAGATAATCCACCTAACTTCTTAGTTTGTAGATCTTCTTTTGTAAGAAAATTCCACCTGCTAATAAAGAAGAAATATTGGTTTGGATGTTGACACTGTTCTCAGTTCTTGGTTGTCAGTCCCAAAGGCCACTTTTTCCAACACAGCTGGATGCATGTCTCAGCCTGAACCCTGGCCCTGCCTATGTCTTTGTTGCCACTGTCCCCATGGCTGTATCTCTGGTGCTGGAATTTACTGACAGCCTACACTCAAACAGAGGTTTGTTAGAAGAGGAACCAAGCAAAGACACAACTAACATGGACATACATACCCTACAGAAGAAAGCAGGCACCACAAATGATTGTCACAAAGACATCTACCTTGTTCCAAAACAAAACCATAGCAAGCTAAAGTCCAGAGCAGTCTGCACCTGGCTCAAGGAGTGGAGCAGCCTGGGTCAGGACTGAACGAACAGGCTTTATCTGAGCCTTCTGACAGCTAATGTGTGTCCTTGGGCAAGGATTAGCTGCGCCCTTTCTAGGCTTCCAGCAAGTCTGTAATGCTAAATTGCTATTTCTAATGCAGATAACTGATAAACTGCTCTGTGTTTTGATTAGGTATCTACCTTGGATGGGGTCTTAGAAGTCCGAAATGAACACTTTTGGACCCTTGGATTTGGCTCATTGGTATGCTTTCTGCAAGTTAGTTTAGTGTAATTTAAACATGGTTTTTAAACTTAAAAACTTACAGTAGAATTTCTTTAAAATTTTTCATGGTGGGTAAAATTTTCATGGTGGGGGCTGGAGAGTTGGTTCAGTGTTTAAAATACTTGCTCTTTCGGAGGAGCTGAGTTAAGTTCCCAGTACCCACGTGGTAGATCACAGCCTCTGTTAATTCCAATTCTGGGCAACCTCAACAGGCACCAGACACACACATAGTGTACAAACACACATGCAGGCAAAACACTCATACATAAAAAATTAAAATAAATGTAAACCATTTTCACAGAAGCTTGGATTCTCTGTTCTGTTTAATGGCATCTAAAATACTGACAGGTTCAGTTCCTTTATTGAGACTGAAATAAAGAGAAAATTGAGAAAAATAAATTTCTTTTTAATTTAACCTTGATACTACTGGAGGCTTTTTGTTGTTGTTGTTGGAGCTGTGGAGAATTGAATCTGGGACCTCATGCTTCACAGTTTTCCCTGTTATTAAATACTCTCCTAATACATATTTTTGTTTGTTTGTTTCTTTGATTTCTTTTGAGACAGCATCTCATTCAGCAGACTAGGCTGTTCTGGAGCCCAGTCTTGTATCTCAGGTTTGCCTTGAGCTCACAAGACTTTTCCCCCAGTCTTCTGAATACAAGATTCATCACCGTCACATTTGGCTTACATGTACTTTTGTTTGTTTGTTCTTTTTGTTGTTGTTGTTTGTTTGTTTGTCTCAAGACAGGATCTCTCCGTGTAGGTCTGGCTGTCCTCGAACTCATTGTGTAGACCAGGCTGGCCTTGAACTCACAGAGATCCACCTGCCTCTGCTTTTCAAGAGCTGGGATTAAAGGCGTTGCTTGTCCTTTTTTTCTTTGTCTTCTTCTTCTTTTTAGATTTATTTATTTTATGTATATGAGTACTCTATCTGCATGTATGGTGTATAACTTTATGCCTAAAAAAGGCATTAGATCCCACTATAGATGGATGGTTGTGAGCCACCATGAGGTTACTGGGAATTGAAATCAGGTCCTCTGGAAGAGCAGCCAGTGCTCTTAACCACTGAGCCATCTCTCCAGCCCCATAAAAACCTCTTTTTTTCTCCTTTGTGAAACCCTGACTGCCCTGGAACTCACTCTGTATATCAGGCTGGCCTCAAACTCAGAGATCCGCCTGCCTCTGCCTCCCAGGTGCTGGGATTAATGGCATGTGACAGCATCACCCAGCCCTGTTCTTGTCTTTTAAGCCTTGCAGCCCTCCTGAACTTTAAAATGAAGAGTGGCTTACTTAGGGAAGCCTTTATAAACACGTGGGGATCTGATGAGGAAGAGTTGTCTTTCTCCTGACTGCTTCTATTGACCTAACTTCCCCCACATGCTGTTTCTGCTGGGCTCAGTGTAGATTCTCTTCTCTTCCCAGTTCTTTTTTTTTAATATTTATTCATTTATTTTATGGATATGAGTGTTTCTTCTTCACACACATCAGAAGAGGGAATCAGATCCCATCACAGATGGCCGTAAGCCACCATGTGGTCACTGGCAATTGAACTCAGGACCTCTGTAAGAGCAGCCAGTGCCCGTAGCCGCTAAGCCATCTCTCATCTCTCCAATCCCCCCCCCCAGTTCTTCTTAATGTGGGCCTTTGTCCTAGACAGGAGCTGTGTCTGGTTAGTCCTGTAAGCTCACTGGCTCCATTGCAGGCCCAGTGTGCTATCACTTAACTGCTTTGGGGTTTGTAGGTCAGTCGGTGTCTCTGGTGCGTCTACTCTGCCACTAAGACACACTAAGGCTCCCCAGCATCTACTTTACTGGCTGTATAATTTTATGTAAATATCCTCGAATGCCTTCGTCAGTCCCCTGTTGCTCATTTAGATGAGTTTTTATTTGTCCTGTGTTGCATGAGGCGCGTGGGCTGTGTCCTTCCGTTCGGCTCCTGGCCGTCAAAATAATTACACAGAAACTGTATTTGTCTCTTCATTCAACCAATGAAAGCAACACACAAATACAGAAGGCCCTCCTACATCAGTCCTGTTTAAGTAGGCTGTGATGAGCAGTTTTTGAAATAATTTTTATATATACCCATGACTATTCTTTAAGATTTTTAGCTAGGCATAGTAAGTAGCACATGCCTTTCGTTCCAGGACTCAGGAGGCATAGCCAGGTAGATCTCTGTGAGTTCAAAGCCAGCCTGGTCTTCATAGCAAGTTCTAGGCCAAACCAAGGCTATATATAGCAAGACCTTGTCAAAAAAAAAAAAAAAAGGAAAAATTAGTTTTTAGAAGTGAGTTTTGTGAATTATGGAATAATCAAATTCCATTTAAAAAAAAAGCTTTTTACAGCTTTTAATACAGATTATCAAATTGCCTTTCAGAATGGCTGTACCAACTAGCTATGTCCTATAGTGCATTTTCATGTGTGTGTGTGGGGGGGGTGTGAACAGATGTAGAGGCCTGAGGTTGATGTCAGGTATTTTTCTTATCACTCCCTAACTAACATATTGAAGCAGGGTCTCTCAGTTGAACCTAGGCTAGTCTCAAACTCACAGAGATCCTCCTGCCTCTGCCTCTCAATGCTAGGACTAAAGGTGTGCACCACATCCAGCCGCTTCTTCTACTCTTTGAAATTCCATTTAGTTATCAGCTCTGGGTCAGAGGCATTTGTCTTCTCAGATCATCAGCAGCTGTAATAGAATCCAAGTTTTTCTGCATTTCCATGCTGTGCCTTCCCAGGTGCTGAGACCTCAGATATGCACTGCTCTGCCTGGTTTGTGCAGGGCCGGGGATCAAACACGGGACTCCTGTATGCATTCTGTCAGCTAAAGGGTCACAAATCATTTCATTCACCATTTACGTTGATAAGTACCAGCAGTAAATAGCAAGATGCTATGTTTTTTCTTATTTAAAAAAAAAAAAACAAAAAACCAAGTACCAGTCAAGTTATGAATAGAGCAGAATTCTCAGTATTATAATTCTAAGCAGTCTTTTACGATTTTTTCCCCCTTTTAGGCTGGATCAGTACATGTAAGAATCCGACGAGATGCAAATGAACAAATGGTTCTTGCTCATGTGACCAACAGGCTGTACACACTTGTGTCTACTCTAACTGTCCAGATTTTCAAGGATGATTGGGTGAGGCCTGCCTTAATGTCTGGTCCCACGGCACCCAGCGTCCTGCACTTCCCGGACCATCACATCATCCCAATGCCCCTCCCAAAGGGCACCGATGCCGTGACCCCGGTCACATCAACACCAGCCAAACCTAGCAGCCCGCCTCCGGAGTTTGCATTCAATACCCCTGGGAAAAACGTGAGCCCCGTGATTCTCCTGAACACACAGACAAGGCCGTATGGTTTGGGTCTCAATCGTGGACACACACCATACAGCAGTGTGCTCAGCCAAGGACTCACGGTTCCAGGATTTGGAGCAGGCCAGGGATTGAGGCCCACCTTCCCACATATGCCGAGTAGGTATGGAAACAGCAGGACGGGACAGCAAAGACCTTGAAGGACTCTTAACTTATTTTTATGGCTTCCAGTGTATTTAGTAATCCAACTTGCATTGACTGTTCAACCATTTGTCGGATTATTACAGGCTTGTTCATATTTCATGAAACCCATAAACTATATTTTTGTAAAATGTTCTTGTGGCAGTGAGGTCTTTGAAAATGTCACGGGTGTTAGGTGGGCTTCCTTCTCTAAGCTTGCACATTAGCTGTTTTGTAGCTGCCCACAGTGTGGTGTGACCTGACCTCCAATAGCAAAGCCATGTGCCTCTTCCTAAGAACACCCATCCCTGCAATGCTCCATGTGCCTCTTCCTAAGAACACTCATCCCTGCAGTGCTCCATGTGCCTCTTCCTAAGAACACTCATCCCTGCAGTGCTCCATGTGCCTCTTCCTAAGAACACCCATCCCTGCAGTGCTCCATGAGTGCTTCCCGTTTAGGAAATGAAAGCCTAAGTATCCATTTGAAAAGTAAAAGTCTCTTTTATAGCTTTTCTAAGCTTAATTGCTACATTTTTTGAGGTCTTCCTGATCATTTCTTGCTAAATAAAAAGTAAAAGTTTTTATCAGAAATTGTGAGACATATTCTACTACATAGCACAATTTAACTCTTATTAGTCTTCTGAAGCAGGGCCTTGCTGTATAGACCAGGCTGGCTTCAAACTCATAATCCTCCTGCCTCAGGCTTCTAAATGCTGAGATTGTAGGTTTTGAGCTACCATACAGGTATATTCTACATTTTTAAATAATGGGTTTTGAAAAAATTTTTCCATTTACATATATAGTACATTTGTAGATAGTCCACTCTTCTCGGTGCTTTATTTGGTTACAAATACCAAACCTTTGGTAAAATGGAATGAATTAAAAAACAAATCCCAGTTTTCTATGTTACATTTAGTCAATTGTCCACTGACTGACTACAATAGCTATACTTTGGTTTTGAATGAGTAAGTTTATTAAGATTATAGCAAGTCAAGGTAAAAAAAATAAACAGCAAGAGATAGGAAGATAGGTAGCAAGACATCATCAGTCGGGCGCTCAGAACATCCAACGGAGACCACTGGGGAGCTCCTGTAAGGCGGCCAGCTGGAGTTCTTGTAGAGTCTGGGCAGAGCAGAGTGTCCCTTCTAGGGAGGCTTCCAAGTGAAAGACAATTAGCAACAGAGATAAAATCATCTAGTGGGAGGAAACAGCACCCTGCAGAGACACCTGGGAACATAAGGGACTACAGTTCCTGACCTCCTCCCTCCCTCCTCGGGCACCTCTGTATCAGGGGCAAACAACTAACACTTCATGGAAGGGGCTCACCTAGCTGTTCTCCAGGGCACATGCTCTAACCTTGGGCTGTTTTGCTGTTCTCCCTCTCTGTCAGTCCGTCCTCAGAAGGGGGTGTCGGAGGACACTTTGAGACGTTTGGGTGTGGAATGGGAGTGGGGCGACCCCACTCCCACAGCACCTTCTTAGCTTAAACAAACACATGACAATTTACTGATGCAACGCACATTACATAAACACTAACAATGGAATTTTTGTCTCATTTTAATAAACTAGCTTTAAAATGTTTCATTTTATGAACAAAACATATACACACATATATATATATACATAGATAGATAGATAGTTTTGGTTTGTTTTGTTTAGTCTTTTGAGACAGAGCTTCTTTTGTGTAGCCCTGGCTGTCCTGGAACTTACTTAGGCTGGCCCCGAGCTCACAGAGATCCGCCTGCCTCTGCCACCCAAGTGCTGGGATTAAAGGTGTGCACTACCACTGCCTGGCTCAAATATATATATTTTATTGTGAAACTGGATATTTTAGTCAAGATATTTTTAACAGACTTAATAACTGAACTGGACAAAAGACTTATTCCAATCCTGGCATTCTTTTTTTTAAAATGTTTATTATGTGTGCAGTATTCTGTATGCCTGCAGGCCGGAAGAGGGCACCAGACCTCATTACAGATGGTTGTGAGCCACCATGTGGTTGCTGGGAATTGAACTCAGGACTTTTGGAAGAGCAGGCAATGCTCTTAACCACTGAGCCATCTCTCCAGCCCAGTCCTGGCATTCTTATATATCAATAGTTTTGTAACCATTTCTCATTTGCAGAGTTAGGGAGGGGAAAGAATTGGTTGATTTGTTAATGGTTGGGTTTAATTTTATAATTAAAAGTGCACAATGTGTCCAATTGCTAAGCAGATATTATACCAAGAATTTTTTTATTTAACAGTGAGCATAACTTATAGACCGAGTGCTGCCTGCACCAGCCCCCTGAGGTGCCGTGGAGCAGAGAACAAACTACCGGCTAACACCGTTTTAGTGTTTTGTCCCCACTACCCCCGACTTTTCTGTTTACATCTTTAGACAAGAGATTTTTTTCTTTTTCCTTTGTGAGAAAGGGTTATTTTGGAAGGTGGTAGACAAAAGATTAGAGCAGGATATCCCTAATAGTTCTATGGGGTACAGAGATTAGAGCAGGGGATCCCTCATAGTTCTGTGGGGTACAGAGATTAGAGCAGGGTATAAAAGAAAAGAATACAATTTTCCTTCCCTCTTTAATTTCTGAGGTCATAGTTGGAATTGCATACAATGATCTCCTGGGAGACACCCTGAGTTTCAAGCCTCTGTCTGAGCTGCTTTTGTGTGTCTGTGCATGTGTATGAGTGTTTTCCAGACAGGGTTTCTCTATAACAGCTCTGGCTGTCTTAGAACTCGCTCTGTGGACCAGACTGCCTCCTGAGTGCTGGGATTAAAGTGCGCCACTACCCAGTAGGCTGCGCTGCTTTTGAACTGCCAATTTTTACTTGACCACAGATGCCCATTTGGGACTGGTAGATGGCTTAGCAGATAAAGACACGTATTACCACAAAGCCGGATGACCGGATGTCGAGGACCGGCCTCAACAAAAATATTTCTTACCAGGGTAGGGGCATGGGAATTGAAGAAATATAAGTAAAGACTATGAAGATGCATAAAAATAATAAGACAGAAAACATAGAAAGTATCAGGAGGGCATTTCAGTGACTGAAATCCTGAAATTTAGCCGTGTTTATTTTCTACAGCCTTTAAACCCAACCTAAACTGGGGAAGAAGGTAACAAAAGACTTTATTATCATGATACAAAAGGGTAACTCACACAGTCAATGGCTTTATCACTCTTGAGACATCAAATCATTAACATTTTGTCATCTAGGTAGCTAAGGTGCTCTAGGTCCCTATTTTGAAGACCGCCCTTTCCTAGGTGACCTCATAGTTACTGAAAAAGGAGCAGAAGTACGTTTGCATATCCTGACCACCCCTCAGGATGGCACTGAGCTATCTTAATTTCAGAAGAGCCAGGCAACCACCTCCTGACTGAGGAGGTGCGATTATGCCTGTCAGTCTCCAAACTCTGACTGGCAGACAAGGTGGAAACAGGCCTGCATTTTTCAGCCTCTACAGTTCTTCCCTTTTTATTAATTTTAATAAAGCCTGTGCTTTTGCAACAGGACAAATGATTGCGTCTGCCGGATCCTCTGTCCTCTGGAAGGAAGGAGAAGAGGAGGGAGAAAACCGACTCCCACGAGCTGTGCTCTGACCTCATGTACACCATGGCATACACGCCACTCACACATACAGATGTGTGTTTGCTTTACAGAACACGTACCTTTCAAGCCTGGTAATGGACTCATGTGAGAAAATACTCTGTTCACTGCAGAGTGTTCTCAGTAAGCCAGGTGAACTAAATAGCACATATGAAGCTTACTCTCTAGACAGTTTTGGCTTATTTATTAGTAATTTAGTTGTGGCATGTCCATCTGGTACTCGCTGAGTTCTGTATAGACCAGGTGCTGTGCTGAGTGCAGAGGAACATAGTATATCAGGTTGTGACCCCGTATTCTTAGGGCCAAGTAACACGAACGTGCACAGCAGTTGAAGGGTTTCCAGTTAGTCCTAAGTGCCGAGATGAGGCCAAATGCGTTTCTCAGACCCTTCCCTCTTCTTTGTCATGTTGGACTTCCTTCTCTAAGATTCTTTTTAAGGATTTTTAAATTTTATTTTATGTGTATGAGTGTTTCGCTTGCATGTTTTTGTGCACCACTTGCCTGCCTGATACCCAGGGAGGTAGAAGACGGTGTTGGATCCCCTGGAGCTGGAGTGACAGATGGTTATGAGCCACCTTGTGAGTGTCGGGAATCAAAGCCCAAGTCTCTGGAAGAGCAGCCAGGGCTTATAACCACTGAGCTATCTCCAGCCCTCTTCTCCAAGATTGTTTTTATCATCCACTAAAAGTGAAGGAATCTCTCAGGTACTTGGTGGCTTTGGGTTTTTTAAGCAGTTAATAGCTTAAAAGTGCCTTTAATGATACTGAGGTCATAGTCGTCCAACTCCCACCCAGTGAGCCTAGCTTCTTGCAGAACAGGTAACTTTGATAATACTTGACTAAGTTTTCTCACCAATGATGCATCTGGTAAAAATTCTTCAGTACTAAAGTCAAAAAATACTAATTGTTTAAAGTTCTCAAATGCGTTCATGAAGGAAAGCCATCCATCACTGCTCACACAATTTCCTGCTAAATCCAGCTGCTGCAAGTTTTTCAGAGGATTCATCTCCAAAAAGTCACCTGGGTGAAGAAATAAGAAATAATTGGAAGAAAGCCACATTAAATTAAATGAGTTCTGTACACACATAGGAAGCATTTTTCCATTTTAAAATGACCATGTTTAGACCAGTGTTGTACCCAGGGAAGAAAACTCCTACAGGCAGTCTGTGATGGTGCCCATTATATTTACGAATTCTGTTTCATAATGTCTAATGGTAGAAGAGTACAGAAGGCAAATATAAGTGATGTGTGTGTTCTACCTTAGTCTTGATTCCTCCTGGAAATGGAAAGTTGATTAAACGTTGAGGTGTGAGAGATGCTATTAGATATTGAGGAGTTGTTTTTAAAATTAGAGGCCCCTCTGGGGAGTAGAAATGTGAGCAGCAACTTCCAGAAACTATAGGAAGAAGTTCCTCTGGGAAAGAGCACCTGTGTTCCTGCCAGCCCCCAGTACCAGAATCTGTATGTGATACCCAGCAGCCTCACATGTGCCTGCACCTAGAGGAGTGACCACTTGAGCCTTCAGACCCCTGCATCAGGAAGAGCCATCACCAGAGGCTCTACCCTGCCTGCACCTAGAAGAATAACCAACAGAGACACAGCCTCCAACTACACCAACTGGAGAAACAGGGTCCACCTGAAGCATAGACTCCACATGTACTGATGGGAGGAAGAAATGGGTAGACAACAGTGTAAGAATGCACTCAACACAAAGAGCAGTATGGCACCTCCAGAAATTAATGGTTCTACAACAGCAAGACCTGAACATCCCAATGTAGATGAAGCAGAAGAAAACAACCTTAAAAATAACTATGAAAATGATTGAGGCCCTTACAGGGAAAATAAAAAACTCTCTTAAAGAAATAGAGGAAGTTGGGCGGTGGTGGCACACACCTTTAATCCCAGCACTGGGGAGGCAGAGGCAGGTGGATCTCTGTGAGTTCAAGGCCAGCCTGGTCTACAAGAGCTAGTTCCAGGATAGGGTCTAAAACTACAGTGAAACCCTGTCTCGAAAAAAAAAAAGAAAGAAATAGAGGAAAACACAAACAAAAAATTGGAAGAAATCAACAAATCCCTTAAAACCAAGAAAAAGAAATCAAACAGGTGGAGGCAACAGTTCAAGACTTAAAAACTGAAGTAGAGGCAATAAAGAAAACATAAACCAAGGGTATTCTGGAAATGGATAATCTGGGTAAATGAACACGAACTATAGATGCAAGCATAAACAACAGACTACAAGAGATGGAAGAGAGAATCTCAGGAGTTGAAGATACAATAGAGGAAATAGATTCATCAGCCCAAGAAAATGTTAAATCCAACAAATTCTTGACACAAAATATTCAGGAAGTCTGGGACACCATGAAATAACTGAACATAAGAATAATAGGAATTGAAGAAGTACAGCTCAAAGGCACAGAAAATATATACAACAAAATCATAGGAAACTTTCTGAACCCAAAGAAGAACATGCCTATGAAATACAAGAAGTTTATGGAACACCAAATAGACTGGACCAAAAAGAAAAAAAAATGTCCCCTCGCACATATTAATCAAAACACTAAACATACAGAATAAAGAAAGAATATTAAGAGCTGCAAAAGAAAAAGGTCAAGTAACATATACAGATAGACCTATCAGAATTACACCTGACATCTCAGTGGAAACCATGAAAGCCAGAAGGTCTTGCGCAGATGTGCTGCAGACACTAAGAAACCACGAATGCAAACCCAGACTACTATACCCAGCAAAGCTTTCATTCACCATCGATGGAGAAAACAAGATATTCCATGACAAAACCAGATTTAAACAATACCTATCCACAAATCCAGCCCTACAGAAAGTACTAGAAGAAAAATCCCAACCCAAGGAAGCTAACTGTACCCACAAAAATGCAAACAAAAGATAATCCTATAGCAGCAAATCCCAAAAAAGGGAAACACACACACACAATACCACCAACAAAAACAAAAATAACAGGAACAAGCAATTACTGGTCATTAATATTCCTTAATATCAATGGACTCAATTCACCTATAAAAAGGAACAGATTAACAGAATGGATATAAAAACAGAATCCATCCTTCTTCTGCATACAAGGAACACACCTCAACTCCAAAGACAGACAATATCTTAGAGTAAAGGGTTAGGAAAAGGTTTTCCAATCAAACGGACCTAAGAAGCAAGCTGGTGTAGCTATCCTAATATCTAACAAAATAGACTACAAACTAAAAGTAACCAAAAGAGATGAAGAACATTTCATATTCATCACAGGAAAAAAAATCTATCAAGATATAGTTTCAATTCTGAACATCTATGCCCCAAATACAAGGACACCCACACTTGTAAAAAAAACATTACTAAAGCTTAAATCACTTAGCAAGCCCCACACACTAATAGTGGGAGACCTCAACATTCCACTTTCACCAGTGGATAGGTCTACCAGACAGAAACTTAACAAAGAAATAAGAGAACTAACAGATGCCATGATTCATATGGGCTTAACAGACATCTATAGAACACTCCACCCAAATACAAAAGAATATATCTTCTCAGCACCCCATGGAACTTTCTCTAAAATTGACCACATATTCGGTAACAAACCTCAACAGATACAAAAAAAAAAATTGGAATAACCCCATGTATCTTATCAGATCACTATGACTTAAAGTTAGAATTCAACAATACTAATTGCAGAAAACCCACAAATTCATGGAAATTGAACAATGCTCAACTGAATCACCAATGGGTCAAGGAAGAGATAAAGAAATTAAAGACTTCCTAGAATTCAATGAAAATGACAGCACACCATACCCAAACCTATGGGACACAAATGAAATCAGTGTTAAGAGGAAAGTTCATAGCACTAGAAGCTTACATAAAGAAGCTGGAGAAATCCCATACTAGCAAATTAACAGAATACCTAAAAGCACTAGAACAAAAAGAAGCAAATTTACCCAGGAGGAATAGACAGCTAGAAATAATCAAATTGAGGGATGAAATCAATAAAATAGAAACAAAGAAAACAATACAAAGAATCAATGAGACAAAGAGTTGGTCCACAAACCTTTATCCAAACTAACCAAAAGGCAGAGAGAGAACATCCAAATTAAGAAAACTGGGAATGAAAAGGGGGCATAAACAACAGACACGGAGGAAACACAGAGGATCAGCAGGTCATACTTCAAAAATGTACTCTACTAAATTGGAAAAATTAAAGAAAATTGACAATTCCCTGGATAAGTACCACATACCAAAGTTAAATCAAGACCAGATAAACAAATTAAATAGACCCATAACCCCTAAGGAAATAGAAATAGTCATCAAAGCCTCCCAACCAAAAAACAAACAAACAAACAAACAAACAAAACCCAGGACCAGATAGTTTCAGCACAGAATTCTATCAGAATTTCAAAGAACTAATACCAGTACTCCTCAAATTGTTCCATACAACAGAAACAGAAGGAACATTACCAAACTCTTTTTATGAGGCTACAGTTACACTGATACCCAAACCACATAAAGACACAACTAAGAAAGAGAATTACAGACCAATCCCCCTCATGAAGATTGATGCAAAAATACTCAATAAAATACTGGCAAACCAAATCCAGGAACACATTAGAAAAATCATCCACCATGATCAAGTAGGCTTCATCCCAGAGATGCAGGGATAGTTCAACATATGAAAATTCATCAATGTAATCCACTACGTAAACAAACTGAAAGAAAAAAAAAAACCACATGATCATCTTATTAGATGCTGAAGAAAACCTTCAACAAAATGCAACCTCCCTTCATGATAAAGTTATTGGAGAGATCAGGGATACAAGGGACATTCCTAAACATAATAAAGGCAATATACAGTAATCCAACAGCCACCATCAAACAAAATGGAGAGAAACTCAAAGCAATCCCACTGAAATCAGGAACAAGACAAGGTTGTCCACTCCCTCCATATCTATTCAATATAGTATTCAAAGTCCTAGCTAGAGCAATAAGACAACAAAAGGAGATCAAATTGGAAGGAAAGAAGTCAAACTCTTGCTATTTGTGAATGATATAATAGTTTACATAAGTGATCCCAAAAATTCTACCAAGGTACTCCTAAAAGCTGACAAACACCTTCAGTAATATGGCGGGGTACAAAATTAACTAAAAAAAAAATCAGTAGCCCTCCTATATACAGATGATAACTGAACTAAGAAAGAAATCAGAGAAACATCACCCTTCACATTAGCCACAGACAACATAAAATATCTTGAGGTAACTCTAACCAAACAAGTGAAAGACCTGTATGACAAGAACTTTAAGTCTTTAAGAAATTGAAAAGGATATCAGGAATTGGAAAGATCTCCCATGCTCTTGGAGAGGTAGGATTAACATAGTAAAAAGGGCAGTCTTTACCAAAAGCAACATGACAACAGCTATGACCATGAAGTTAAAAATAAGGAGTGAAGGAGTCAAAATAACAGCTGTCTGGAAAAGACTGCGGGGTGCAGCTGCCCCATCTGCTTGGACTGCACATTTGTGTATTACAGGATGGGAAGAAGTCAACTGCAGGCTCCAGTCAGCCATGGTCCAGCCAAGTCTTTGCTGATCTTTAGTCTGCGCCCAGCTTGACAGGCACCCTGGTCCTCACCTCCCTTTCTGAGAGTGCTTCTCTCTCCAGGCCTTCACAACTCTTCTTCCTATTTTCACGCCCCATTTGATTCCTGGCATAGCAGGAACTCAAAATGCTTTTGTTTTTTGTTTTTTCCAGGTTGTGGGCTTTCTCCCCAGGGAGCGGCTTCTTTCCACTACCCATAGGAATGTAGAAAGTACAGGAGCTGTTTCTGTGGCTCTCTGCTTCAGTTTGAGAAGCTTAGCTGAGTTTCCTGGGTGATTATTAGAGTGTGTGCAAACACAGGAAGGAAAAACAGCAGTAGTCTCCATGGTCTAAGGACATGCTTTCTGACGACTGGATCTGGTTTGAAGAACCAGGAAGAAAATCTGGGCATTTGAAGCTTGGCCATCTATAGGTTTAGGAGATTGCAAATGGCCAAACTTCACGTGTTTTCGGTAGACATCGCTAACATCGCCCTTCAGTTCACCTGAGCCAGTGTCAGGTTGCCTAGTGTTAACTGTCAGCTTGCCCGAATCAAGAATCACCTGCAAGATGGGCCTCTTGGCATGCCTGTGGGGTTTCTCTTGATTGCATTCACTGAGGTGGTGAGGCCTGCCCACTGTTGGTGCCACCATTCCCTGACTGGAGGAAGAAAACTCAGTAGCCCAATGCATGCATTGACTCCTTGTTCTCTGTCACCAATGGTGGATGCAATGTGACCAGCTTCTTCAACTCCTGCTTCTCATTTCCCCACTATACTAGGCTTGAACCTGGAACCTGGAGCCCAGAAATAGGCCCTCAGCAATACATGGTGGCACTGGCCATGTACTCAGCAAGCATTTATCTGCTAGTACGACAAACTGTGCATAGTCCTTGTCGCTTTGAGCTTACAACATAGTGTGAAGTCACCCAATAATTAGATGACAGGTAGGGTACTGTGAGAGGGGACCTGAGAGCCCGTACACAAAAGCAGCAGGCATTGCACCTCCCCCTGAACCAGGACACTAGCAATTGGCCTTGTATGCTCTAGGAGGAAGACCGGAAGGTTCTCAGTTGCCTCCGAAGCCACTTTGCATGCCTGGTTCCCTGCCCCCCATAGTAAAGCCAAACAATCAAAAGTCATCTCCAGGGCTGGAGGGTTAGAATGGAGTTAAGAGCACTTACTGCTCCTGCAGAGGACCAGGATTTGGTTCCCAACTCCCACATGATACCCCACACCACCCATAAGTTCAGTACCAGGGGATCCAAGCCCCTCTTCTGGCTCCATGCATGGCTTACATACATATATGCAAGCAGTCATACACATAGAATAATTTTTTAAGTCATCTTCTCCTTTAGACACAAAGTGTCTTCTCAGCTTGTACCTCACTCTACAATATGAGAAGAGCCATCTGAGAGCAGACTCCAACAAAGAAGACTGAGTTTCAACTCAACACCCACAGAAAAGGGACCACCCACGGAAAAGGGTGTTATTACTCTGTTTTGTGCTGCTGTGGTAGAATATCACAGGCTGGTAAACTTCACAACAAACAGAAATGTCTTGACTCGTGGTCAAGGCCAACGGACTAACGTGTAGCAAGGCCTTCTCCTGTCTCTCCCCCATGGCAGACGGGTGAGGGGGAAGAAAAGTAAGCACGACCTTAGTCTCCCAGTCTCAATCCTTTCTACCCTTTGCAATTCTCATCCAGGAGGGTGGGCGACGAGCTCCCACCTCCCAGCACTGCTTCCACGGATCTGCTTTATGCATATGGCTTCAGGAGACACATTCAAACAATAGCAGGAGACAACACGGGAAACAAGAAGGAGGAAAAAACCTTCAAAATAAAATTTTTCAGAGATTAATATTCAATAGAAATAAGATCCTAGTAAACAAGAAAGAGGAAGCTGGGTGGTGGTGGTGCTTGTCTTTAATCCCAGCACTTGGGAAGCAGAGGAAGGTGGATCTCTGAGCTCAAGGCCAGCCTGGTCTACAGAGTGAGTTCCAGGACAGCCAGGGCTACACCGAGAAAGCCTGTCTCAAAGAGGAGGGCGAGCTCTGTTTAAAGCCAGTCTTTGCTCTCTTGGCTGTTTGCACGAACCTACCTATACTTCTAATCTGTGCGTCCCCGAGTTTCCAGTTTTTCAGTCCAAGCTTGAGGAGGCCTGGGGTCCCCTCCAGCTGCTTCAGCAGGTCGGGCAGGGTGATGAGCACATCCGCGCACCACGGCAGCATCAGTGTGGTCAGCTGTTCCAGAATGCCGAGCCTGCCAACTTGAACAGAACGGTTCAGGAATGACATCAGCTTAAAATCTGCACAGGATGAGGATCTGGCGACCCTGTAGGCTGCTTGATCTTTACTACGAATCTGCATTTTCTTGGTTATTTTTATAGAAAATATTCAAATATATAAACACTGTAGTAATAACAAAACAATTACTAATAATTCAACCTTCGATAAACAACAAATCAAATCATAGGGTAGACTGCTTAATCCTGACCAGACTCATGTGTTTTTCTGAAGTGAATTCCAGACAATTATCATTTTGTCATAACCACGTGCCATTGTGGCACCTCAAAAATTTACTGCTCAAAAAAAAAATCTTACTGTTACCAAAGAGAGGAAACAGAACCTCAAAGACCACCCGGAGAGAAATGGTTATTTAGGTATCTGGTAAAGCAGCTGCTTATCCTGTTTTATAAAAAGAAAAATGCCCTTACCCTCCATATACACCCCTTTCTTTTCTTTGAGATATATACTTGATTGGCTTGGAACTCACTATGTAGACCAGGCTGGCCTCAAACTTACAGAGATCTGCCTGCCTATTCAAGAGCTGGGGTCAAAAGCACACACCACCATTCCTAGCATGAATGTCATTTTTACCTTGCCATGTGGCCTTGATAGAAACTTAAGCCCACCAATGATGTAATAGTTAGAAAAAACGCTGAAAAGCCTCTGTGTACTGTGAACTCATCCAGTTAGTTGCTCAGAGTCATGAAAAGAAGTCTGTCATGATCAGCCTTTCCTGATCCTCCACTGACTGTTTGAGTAAGGCGGTTTCCCTGCCTCATTTTTTCTATAACAACATTATCAAAATAAAAGTCCTGTTGGTACCAGCATTCAAGAGGCAGAGGCAAGCTGGGCAGTGGTGGCACACACCTTTAATCCCAGCAGAGGCAGAAGTAGGCGGATCTCTGTGGGTTCAAGACCAGCCTGGTTTACAAGAGCTAGTTCCAGAACAGGCTCCAAAAGCAACATAGAGAAACAAAAAATAAAAAAACAAAAAATAAAAAAAATTAAAAAAAAAGAAACAGAGGCAAATGAATCTCCATGATTTCAAGGACACCCTGTCTACTTAACAAGTTCCAGGCTGCGTAGTAAAACCCCCTCTCTCTCAACACAAAACTCCAAATGTTTTGCTCATCTGAGAACTCATGCACAGTCTCTTGCTACATTCAGACAGCATAAGAATATTGCAGTCCTTGGATGACTCAGTTGATACAATATGCATATAAACCAGTCTTATGAGCCTGGGGGTAGAAAAAGCCATATCACTAAATCCTTAAGCAAATTTATCATCAGCATCAAACACTAGCTTCCTTGTTGGCAAACCGGAAGAGCCTCAGGTACAATGAAGATATTGAAACTGATGACTCAGAAGTCCCAAGCTTGGGCTAGGAGAAATGGTTCAACAGTTAAGAACACGTCCTACTCGCCGCACAGTGGTGTCGCATACTTTTAATCCCAGCAGAGGCAGGCGGATCTCTGTGAGTTCGAGGCCAGCCTGGTCTACAAGAGCTAGTTCCAGGACAGGCTCCAAAGCTACAGAGAAACCCTGCCTCGAAAAACCAACCAACCAACCAACCAACCAACCAAACAAACAAACAAACAAACAAACAAAAAAAGAACATGCATTACTCTTGTAGGAGACCTGAATTACATTCCAGTGCCCAGGCCAAATGGCTCATAATGCTTGTAACTCCAGCATCTAGGAGATGCAACACTCTCTTCTGGCCTCTGCAGGCACCTCACTCATGTGTGCATACATCCTACATACACGCACACACAAACACACACACACAGATCATTTTTTTCAATTATTTTTTGTGGATGAGTGTTTCACCTGCATTTATGTATGTGCACCTGCCACACCCACATTGGTGTCGCCTGTGTGACAACGATGCCTCTGGCTCGGGGGACACAGGCTAGGCTGGGGGGTTCGTGCCGTTCGCGGATAGGCCTCTGGCGGTTCCTTGACATTCAGTTCAGGTCATGAACTCGAATGGAGGATTGTGTTCTCACTGCTGTCATAGATGGTTAGCTGCCTCTACTATTCTTTCCTGTTTCCTGATAATGTTCTTTGCTGTACTTGGCCAAACGCATAATCTTACCAGAGAACCCCTTGATGTTCCTGGGAATGATAATTCTAATAATGATACTAAAACAGTGCTCGAGATGGCACCAGTGGTTCAAGCCTTTGTGCAAATTCTGGACGAAAGGCAAAAAAGAGATCAGTGAGGGGGTATTATGGATGAGTTACAGCAGTGGGAACTTTCCCTAGAAAAGAATAAAGAAACAAGGAAAAAAATCCCTTGCAAGATTGCCTCCCCTGGTGCTTAATCAATAGGGAAGAAAGAATAAATATATTAAATCAACTTAAGAAAGCCTCTGCTAGATGGGACAAAGACTTTGGTAGTTCTCCAGATTATAGGTATAATAAATTTGAAGCAACAGGACATCATGGTCTAGGTTAAAGAATAGCTCAGGCTTGCAGCCAACACAAGAAGGGAGTTGATATCAACAATAGCAGCGATAGAGGTAATTCTTAAGAAGCAGATGGCGTGACCACAATCATAGCAACGAATATGTTAGTTTCTCTTTTGCCTGAAGCTGTTTCCCTTTGATTCATGTATAAAAACCCTGGACTGAAAAAGTAAAATTGCAGCAGATTCAAAACACAATCGTGTGTCTGTCTGTCATCGCCGACCTCGTGCCTTCCTGAGTACCAAGACCCTGCTTCTCCCACGGTCTGAGTGGCTCCCCTGAGCCGGTCCATGGCATGCACCCATCTGTGCCTGGTATCCACATAACTCAGAAGGTGGCATCAGATTCCCTGGAACCAGAGTTACAAATGTTTGTGAGCCATCATTTAGATGCTGGGAACCAAACTCAGGTTCTTTGCATAGCATCCAAGTATTCTTAACCACTGAGCAACCTCTCCAGCCCCCAAATTAAATAAAGCTTAAAAAAAAGACATGGGTCCATGTTCCTTAATGGCAGTTTAAGAAAGCATTTGAGAAAGCAGTTCAGAAAACATTTTCCCTAAGGAAGATGAGTTAGCAGGGTGCATGTGGGTACCGAGGCTCAGCTGCAGGCTGTAGTTTCTGACCACTCAGCACACATATTAAAAAGCACATTGCTGGCAGAGCTGCCATTCTTACTCAGTTCCTGTACAGCTTCATTTCCATGCTTTTCCAGATAATTTTCTGATATATCGAGAACGTTCAGTTTGACCAAATTGTGAAGATTCTGTGCTGGAAGAAAAAAAAAAGAAAACATTTTTTTTCATTCATGTCTTCATAGAGAAAACATTTTCAAGTAACCATATATACATTTTCCAATATCTTTAGAATTCTGTGTCCTTGTTGTCTTTACTGATGGCAATACACACTGTTATTTGAATTGATTATTTATCAAAGGAAGTAGGATGGGTGGACCCCTCGGTTTCCATGGCTGTGACTGAATTCACAGGTGTTTCCTAACCCTATATTCAGATTATTAAATCCACATCACATGTGCCTGAAGCTGCATGGACTATAGAGTTAGTAATTCTAGACACTACATTGCAGTTTAT
Source organism: Ondatra zibethicus (assembly GCA_004026605.1). Taxonomy (NCBI): domain Eukaryota; kingdom Metazoa; phylum Chordata; class Mammalia; order Rodentia; family Cricetidae; genus Ondatra; species Ondatra zibethicus. The sequence goes on along the minus strand of PVIU01000600.1, from coordinate 24,434 downwards.
TCTTTATGACCTCGGTTTGTTTGTTTGTTTAAGATAGGGTCTCACTATGTAGCCTGGAATGGCCTCAAACTCTCAAATTTACAGGAATCCCCCTGCCTCTGGTATCTGAGTGATGGGACTGAAGGTGTTCGTCACCACACCTGGACACTTCTCACATATTTTTAAAGGGATAAACTGTCTCACGTGGCTTTTAAAAGGGAACAAAGTTTCAGCCTTCAGCTGTTCTCCATCTCAAACAACTGAGAAAAACTCCATGGTTCTTGATTGGTTTCTCACACAGCTTTAGGGTTGGGGTCTCCTAGGTCACAGGCCCTGGTGAGCTGTAGGCACTAGGGATCTGAAGAACAAGATACCATTACTAAAACGGTACTTTGTATCACAGCAAAAAAGGTTTTAGTACAACAGATTAAAGGCCAATTTCTATTTAAAAAGCAGGTGAAGTTTTCATCAATATTTATATTTTCTCTTCTCCTTTATAGTTTATTGGTGAAGGTGGTGACATGAAGGCATGTTCTAATCATTTTATGTTCCCAGTATCAGTCTAGATTTTTCCAACAATTGGCTTCTTTAGCTATAAGTTTATATCAGTGTAAACATGGCAATCTTTATAGATTCCCAGCACTATTATACTCTTATTTTATTTATTTATTTTTATTCGTAAGTGTGTGTGTGTGTTTGTTTCTATGTGAGAGGATATGCAAGGGAATGCAGTTGCCACAGAGGCCAGAAGGTGGCACCAAATCCCTTGAAGCTGCAGTTTCAGCAATGTGTGAGTTGCCAAATGTGGGTGCTGAGAACCACTCAGGTCTGATGGAAGAGCCGCAAACTCTCCTGACCTCCAAGTCATCTCTAGCCCCCATAGACTGACTTTCAGAGGGACACACCTTTCACCCAGCATTCATGAGGCAAGGGATTCCTATAAGTTCCAGGCAAGACTGATCTACACAGCAAGTTCCAGACTAACCAGAGATAAATAGTGAGACAGATAAATAATATTAAAAGATTATACCATCGATTTTCCAAAATCTAAATCTTTAAAAATTATTTCCTGTATGGGTGTCCTGCCTGCATGTATGCCTCTGTACCACATGTGTGCCAGAAGAGGGTACTGAATCCCCTGAGACCTAAGTTATAGATGGTTGTAAGCTGCTGTGTGGGTGCCAGGAAAGGAAGCCAAGTCTTTTGGAAGAACAGTCAGTGATCTTAACTGCTGATCCATGTCTCCAGCCCCCAAACTCTCAATTTTAAGACATGTCTGAATTGAACAGTTTATTGAAAGATATGCAAAGTTTTCCCTGTAATTGGTATGCATAATATTTGGGGACTCAAAAGGCTGAAGTGTTGTATCATTGTATTCTAAGTCTATCTTAACAGAGCAAAGGGAAGACTAAGAAGCCTAGTAACGTGGAGGCAATCCTTCTCTTTCTCCATCATTATATATGATGATATCACTATTATCATGACACTATGGCACTATGACAAAAATGGTGGAAATTGGGGCAAGGAATGTTTTGAGATGGTGAATTTAAAAAATTTTTTTTTACTTATAACTTTTTCTCAAGGTTATAATATCTTCAACTATCCTGCAGTCCTCTCTTACTGCCATTAATAATTTTAATTCTGAGTTGGACAAAGCTCATTAATGTAAAAACGTCCAGTGTTCTGCTGTGCGTTCACTGAGGGGCACAAGGGTTCCCCTGATTACCTAGGGTTTTCACAGAATTCGCTGTCAGACAGCAGGCCACCAACTTCATCTCTTGCAGGTCACAGGGTTCTCCCGACAGAGACTCAATTATGGAATCCATCCCCTCCCCGATATCAGACAAATGAGTCAGATGAAATAAGCTCATCTTCTTCAGGTTTCCCAGGCCTTTGGCTACGAGAAAGGGGGAAAGAAATATATGAGCAGCCCACGTTTATTTGGTTAAACCCAGATTCGCGGAATGGAAGGATGACAACTAAGAAGAAACAGTTTCATCTTTTTTTGTTTCTTAAAGATTTATTGCCGGGCAGTGGTGGCGCACGCACGCCTTTAATCCCAGCACTTGGGAGGCAGAGGCAGGCGGATCTCTGAGTTCGAGACCAGCCTGGTCTACAAGAGCTAGATTCAAGACAGGCTCCAAAGCTACAGAGAAAACCTGTCTCAAAAAACCAAAAAAAAAAAAAGATTTATTTGTTTGCTATGTGTACACTGTTCTGCCTGCACACCAGATCTCATTACAGGTGGTTGTGAGCCACCATGTGGGTGCTGGGAACTAAATTCAGGACCTCTGAAAGAGCAGCCAGTGATCTTAACCTCTAAGCCACCTCTCTGGCCCTCAGTTTCATGTTCTTTTTAAAAATATTTATGCATTTCTTTGTTTTCTACATAGGGAGAGTCTTGCTATTTAGCCCAGGCTGGCCTTAAACTCAGGAGCTTCCTCCCGAGGCTGCCCTGCTGCTAGATTCCAGACATGTTCTTTCTTCCTGTCTTTACTTCCTTCAAGAGGCTGAGTGCAGAGGGGCAGTGGGTGCTACAGCCCTGTGGAGGGCTAATGTGACTGCCTGGCCCTGGACTGTGACACGGGACCAGACTGGCTCCTCCAGTGAACACTACACCCAGAGCAGTATGTTCAGCCAGGGTCAGTGGACACTTCTACCCACAGTACAGATGAAGGCGGTCTAGAGTGTCCCTCATTCTTAGGCCTGGCATTGATGTGGCATTCAGGATTGATTAGATGGAACTTAAATCATCAATATATATCCCGAGTCAATGGTACACATGAAAGAAATGCACAGTGACTTTTTGGATCCTAGCTGTCCCCCCTCCACTTATTCTTTGGTATTGGAGTTTTTGCCCCGGCCCTGTGCATGCTAGGCAAGTGTTCTGCCATTGAGGTGCATCCCTCAGACCAAGGTTTTATCAATCCCCATGGTTAGGAGCTTAGGGGAAATGGCAGATAATGTATTGAAGCACGAATTCTAGTTAGTCTTAATAATAAAAACTCAGAGTCAGATATAGGGGTGAATGCTGAAGATCAGAGAAGCAGAGCGGTGAGCCACCAGAGATTTATTTTACCTCTACCAGTGCTCAGACTGAAGGGGCAATCGTGTCCTCAGACTGCACCTCCAGACTGCATCTGTCTCCACCAAACCTCCGACTGCAGCTGTCCCCACCAAACCTCAGATTACCCTAAGTTCCTGACTCCTGTCTTACAGTCCTTTCTCCACCCAGCCATATCACTTCAGTCTCCACCGTCCTAGTGCTGGGATTAAAGGCGTGGGATCCCAAGTGCTTTGTGTGAGCTCGCTCTGTTTCTCTTTTAGACAGATTCAATCTTGCATAGCCCAGGTTAGCCTTCAACTAGCAGAGATCCGTCTGCCTGTGTCTCCTTAGTTCTGGAATTAAAGGTGTGTGCCAGCACTCACTGGCCTCTAGTGGCTAAGCTCTGCACTCTGATATTTGGGCAAACTTTATTTGTAAAAACATAAACAAAATATCACTACAATGTATGTGATGCAATCACTAGTATAGTAGCATATTATTTGTGTTTTAATAAATAAAGCTTGCATGAAGATCAGTACAAAGCAGCCACACTTGTCAGCCATACAGGCCAGGCAGTGGTGGCACACACCTTTAATACCAGCAGCCACACTAGTTAGCCGTAGAGGCCAGGTGGGAGAAATATAAGGCAGGATGAGACAGGAACTTATTCTCTTTCAGTCTGAAGATTTCATTGAGGTATGAGCTCTCTAGTGACTTGGGTGCTTTGTTTTTCTGATCTTTAGGTTGAACCCCAATATCTATCTCTGGGCTTTTATTATTTGAGCTATAGTTAGCACCCAATGTTTGGGATACAAATTCACAAAAAAAGCTGTTCGCCTGTGACTTTTTAGCCACCAGCACAGGCCAGAGCTCCACCTGGGGCTCCGGTCTTACCCAGCTAGGCTTTGTTTTCTTTTTTTCACCAAGTCTGTGAGTAAGTTTGGCATTTTCCTGTTGTAGCCTCTCTGAAACAGTCCCCAGCTGCCACCCAAACTCCAGCAGCACCTGGGTTCCAAAAGCCACAGCACTCACCTCCCTCGATGACTGGTTCTGCCTTCAGGCAGCCTCTGCATCCTCCCTACCCCGGCCAATCGCCACACATGCTTTTTCTGAACAATCTCTCTCTCTCTCCACCATAGGTTGTGGGCTCTCCCTGAACCCCCTTCTTGGGCTGCTGCCAAACTAGGTAGCTGCCTTGAAATCCAGTCAGGCTTTTACTGTTCTATGCAACAGCAATAAGCCCCACATCTTCATCAACATCATCAGTAGATTTGGTAAGACAATTGGGAATTCTTAGATAGAAGAATTAGCTAAAAGAGAGTTTTTTCCAACATTAAAAAATGGGACAAAACCATTACAATAGAGGGATTTGGGTCTCTGTATGATAACATGCTAAACAGTTTGAAAATGGGACAATTTAATGGGAGTATATCTAATTTAGATGGAATTTATGCAATGTTAATTGTAAACATCAGCTTTATCATTTTTGTTTATCACTAAAAAACTTGGTTAATCTGAATGCTAAGATTCAGGGGCTTAGAAAAACCTAATAAAATAGATCACCTAGATATTAAAATCCAGACAGAGGAATTTAATGGAGAACCAATTTCAGCATTGCTTTATAAGAATAGAGAGGAACAGCCTAAGGTTTTCAAACAACCAGTCTTGATATATGCAGTAACCATACAGAAAGTACCAACTGATAGAGTAAGAGCTGAATGGACTCCTGTGTCAATGTTAGGTTTAAGGAGATACAAGGAAGCCATAGTCTCATATGGTATGCATTCACCTTTTGTGAGCAAATGTTAAACTCATGGTCAGTTTGTAATAAGAATTATCCCTAAAGACTGGATAGAATTGGTTAAAGGTGTTTTAGAACCTGGTCCACAATTACAATGGAGTACCCGGTTCAGAGAAGAGGCTAAGACTATTGAAAAAAGGAGTAAAGCTAGAGGTTGGGAAATCTCACAATCAAATTCTTGGAGAAGAAAATTATGCTACAATAGAAAGGCAATCTATATATGATGGTCATATACATGATTCATCCTGGCTTTATGCTATGCAGCAGCTTTGAATGCATAAGACAGAATTGAAGAAGTAGGAAAGAAGATTGAATCATTTACTGAAGTCATACAGGGTACAAAAGACACCTTCATGGATTTTTTTTTTTACAAAGATTGGCATCAGCAATAAAAAGAATAATACCAAATTCAGAAGTCAGAAAATAGTAATTGAATCTCTGGATTTTGAAAAGGCTAATTCTCTATTCAAACAGATAATTAGACCATTAAAGGCAAGGTCAGCACTTTTGGAGGAATGGATTGAGATACAATTAACATTGAATCTCACACCATGATGATGCATGGATAGGAGAGGTGATTTCCAGAGGTTTGAGGAAAAATTGAAATATCAAATGTTGTAATTGTGGTAAACAAGGTCAACTAAAAAGGGATTGTAGACAGGGCTTTCCTAGAAACAATGTTTTTCTAAGAATAATTTGTCCAGAATGCCCCTCACTTCTTGATTATGCTATTTTCATGGTACTAAGAGATTTTAAAGAAGCTCTCAACATAGTTACCAATTTGAAATATGCAGAAAGAGTTGTTTTGCATATTGCATATTGAAACTGCTGAATTTATACCAGATGATACAGAATTGACTTTATTATTTATTCAGATATAAGATATAATCAGAAATAGGCATCATTCTATATACATAACACATATCTGTTCCCATACAGGTCTGCCAGGTTCTGTAGCACAAGGTAATGAAGAAACCAATCAATTATTGATTGAAAATGTGCTGGAGGCCTCAGAATTTCATAAAAAATATCATGTCAATAGCAAATATTTAAAAAGACTTTCCATCCTGTGGCAACAAACAGAGGAAATTATAAAGAAATGTCCTACTAGTTCTTTCTACAACCAAGCACCACTATCTGCAAGAAGTCATGCAAAGGGTATTCAAAGGAATGAAATCTGGCAGATGGATGTGTTCCATTTTGTAGAATTTGGAAAAATGAAATATGTAAATAACACCATTGATACCTATTCAGGTTTTTAATGGGCAACTGCCTTGAGCCCAGAAAAGGCTGATTGGGGAATCCCACATTCGCTAGAAGTTATGGCCACCATGGTTATACCTGCACAAATAAAGACAGACAATGCTCCAGTATGTCTCTCAGAAACTGAAACAGGTTTTTGCTTATTATAATATAAGGCATATTGCAGGTATACCACACAATCTTATAGGCCAGGTATTATAGAAAGATCAAATTGAACTCTAAAGGATATGTTAAATAAATATAAAGGGATGATAAATACCCCCAGAAATAGATTGCATAGTGCTTTACTAACTTTGAATTTTCTAAATGCTAATGAGAAAGGAACAACAGCTGTGGAGAGACATTAGCTAGTAGAAAAAAAAACTACAGAATTAAATCAGTCAATATACATTAAAAATGTACTGACCTCAGAATGGAAACCAGGACATGTGTTACATTGGGGAAGAGATTTTGCTTTTGGTTCCACAGAAGAAAAGGTATGGATACCATCAAAATTGATAAAGATTCAATTTGAACAAGAGACACCTCCTAATTAGAAGAGATGATAGGTCATTAAGTACCATGGCCTTTTAATCTGAAGTAACCTATAAAACTAACAAATGCTTTTTATCTTATCAGGTATATTTTGCCAATAGAGAATTTTCCCAAAGTTAGAATTGGGGAAGGGTCAGAAAAGGATTACAGAAACACAATAAAGACAAATTCAGATGACAAAGACCTCCAAACTGGGCAGTGGTGGCACACGCCTTTAATTCCACCACCGCCTGGCCCTGTGCAGCTCTTTTAAAAATGTACTGTATACTTAAGAAATATAGGTCAATAGATAGTCATCTATAATAGTCAATCTTGTAGTCATGTTAGTTAGGTTTTCTAGATATATAGAGATATATTTCAGTTAAATAGGTATTTTTCAAATCTTTCAGAGGCCTTCAGAATATGGCATTTAAAATGTTTTAATAACTTAGGACTTTTCATGACAATGAGACACATCTGCTCCTGGCAGCACCAATTACTTCACGAGGAAGATGGGCATCAAAATGGCTCCTCATGGAGTTTGTTAGCCATTTGGGCAGGAAACTGCTCTTATCTGTACTGCTTGATGTTATGCTGAATGAACTGAACATGCAGGACCCACAGAGAAATGACTGCTGAACTTGCCTAAAGGTGAGACAGTCCTTTGGGGTTCCTGCTTCATGAAAGAGTCTGTCAGACATTCTGCAGGATAAAGAAGACAATGGACTTTGCCATTACAAGGCAGAACAGATCTTCAAATTTCTTGCTTCATGGAAAAGTCTGCTGGATACTATGGGACTGTGGGCTGAAGATTGGATGCCCCAATGATACAGAAGAACTTTGGGTGACTGTCCAGACAGTGAGATGTCTCTGTCATTTCTAGAGTTTTGGAAGTTGCTTACAGTTCACGTCCTGTTTACTTAGGTAATATTATATCCTCCTGGAGTCTTTGATGGAGTTGAAGATTAGATAGGTATAATTATAGTTTTCCTTAGTTATGGTAAAAGATAAAGTAGATATAAATATTGTAACTGTAATTCTTGCTTGATACCTGTTTTTTTATATGTAATTTTTCTGTGTTAAAGTTAAAGCCTTCCTTTTATTTAAACAGAAAAGGGAAGGTGATGTGGGATTCCCCTCTGTATGCTGTGAATAACATTGGTTAATAAAGAAACTATCTTGGTCTGTGATAGGGCAAAAGAATAGAGCTAGGTGGGGAAACTAAACTGAATGCTGGGAGAAGGGAGGCAGAGCTTGGAGACGACATGTAGCCATGGCCAGAGACAGACACATTGGAACTTTGCCAGTAGGCCACAAGCCTCGTGGTAAATATAAAACAATAGAAATGGGTTAAAGTAAGATGTAAGAGCTAGTCAGGAGGTGGTGGCACACACCTTTAATCCCAGCACTTGGGAGACAGAGGCAGGCGGATCTCTGTGAGTTCAAGGCCAGCCTGGTCTTCAAGAGCTAGTTCCAGCTGGCTCCAAAGCTACAGAGAAACCCTGTCTCAAAAAAACAAACAAACAAAAAAGGATGTAAGAGGTAGCCAATAAGAAGCTAGAACTAATAGGCCAAGCAGTGATTTAATTAATACAGTTTCTGTGTGGTTACTTCAGGGCTGAGCAGCTGGAAAAAAACAAGCGGTCTCCTACAACAGGGTTTCTCTGTAGCTTTAGAGCCTGTCCTGGAACTCACTCTGTAGGCCAGACTGGCCTTGAACTCACAGAGATCCAGCTGCCTCTGCTTCCCAAGTGTTAGGATTAAAGATGTGCACCACCACTGCCTGACTTTACATTTGGATTCTTTAATAATGCAAGCACAGTGTCCTGGGGGAGCACTCCAGAGATTCTGGGCAAATCAGCAAGCCATTCTAGGAACAGGTGACTTTCTGTGAAGTGGATGTACTGAAGCAGATGTGCTGAGGTCCTTTGATAGTCTGTGGAGCTCATAGGTATGCAATGTGCTACTGCTGTGAAGAGACTATGAGACAGGGTTTCTCTATGTAGCTTTGGAGCATGTTCTGGAACTGTCTCTGTAGATCAGGCTGGCCTCAAACTCACAGAGATCCACCTGCCTCTGCCTCCCGAGAGCTGGGATTAAAAGTGTGTGCCACCACCCCCAAGCGACCATGTCAACTTTTAGAAAGGAAAGCATTTAATTGGGGCTGGCTTACTGTTTCAGAGACTTCCAATAGTCCATTGTCATCATGGTAGGGAGCAAGGCAGCACGCAGGTAGACATGGTGCTGGAGAAGTAGCTGAGAGTTCTATATTCTGATTCACAGGCAGCAGGGATAGAGAGACTGGGCCTGCCATGGGCTTTTAAAACCTCAAAGCCCACCTCCAGTGACACACCTTCTCCAACAAAGACATACTTCTTGATCCTTCTTATCCTTTCAAAGAATTCTACTCCCTGGTGACTAAGCATTGAAATAGATAAGCCTATGGGGGCTGTTCTTTTCTTTTTTCTTTTTCTGAAACAGGGTTTCTCTGTGTAGCTTTGGTGCCTGATCTGGCACTTGCTCTGTAGACCAGGCTGGCCTTGAACTCACAGAGATCCATCCGCCTCTGCCTCCCAAGTGCTAGGATTAAAGGTGTGTGATGTGCCACCACCAGTGCCCAGCTGGGGGCTGTTCCTATTCAAACCACCACACCTCCACACATGAACCATGCCATGCACATGCCCCCTCACACACAAGGATCTTGCCTTTTATAGAAGCAACTTGTGCCAAATAATCTCAAACTAACCATTCTTACCATCATACCTACACGAATAACAATATTAAAGATGACTCAGCAGTTAAGAGCACTGGCTGCTCTTCCAGAGGACCCAGGTTCAATTCCCAGCACCTACATGACAGCTCACAACTGTCTGTAACTCTAAGATCTGACACCCTCACACAGACATATATGCAGACAAGACACCAATGCATATAAAATAAAAAGATAATAATTAAAGAAACAAACAAAATATTAAAGAAACAAATATCTGACCTAGGTTTTTAGCATCTTCCTCGTTCATCCTAATGTTGTCCAGTACGAGCTTCATGAGGTTCTTCAGATTACCCAAGCTGTCAGTCAGACCACCTACCAAAGGAAAACAGATCGGCATGTGTCCCTCCCCGGTGCTGTCCTTGTGACCATCACTGTTATTCCTATTACCAATCAGAAGATTTTAGTTATCACAAAGGGCAGCTAGTGCTCACGATACTCACATAAACGTGGTTATTTTGTCAGAAATGGGTGGTGTACTCCGGTGGAAGCATGCTGTTCAAATATAATGGAACTGAACAGAAAGATAAAAGATAGCCAGATGTGGTGATCCTGCCTATAATCCCAGCACTTGGGGGCTGAAGCAAGAGGATTGCAGTGGGCGTGAGCCAAGCCTGGGCTACATGAGACCCTGTATTGAAAAAGGGACTGGGAAAGGAGAGGGGAAAGAAGTGGATGGAACTTGGGTGAGGAGGAGACGAGAGAAGGTAAGAAAGGAGAGAAGAAGAAAGAACAGGAGGAGAAGAGAGGAGAGGTAAGGAGGGAAGGGGAAGGGAGAGGAGAGGAGGAGGAGAGAAGAGAGGAGTGAAGAGGACAGAAGAGGAGAGGAGAGGAGAGGAGAGAAGAGAGGAGTGAAGAGGACAGAAGAGGAGAGGAGAGGAGGAGAGAGGAGAAGAGGAGAGAGGAGAGGAGAGGAGAGGAGAGGGGAGGAGAGGGGAGGAGAGTGACATAAAACATGTAAATCTTTGGCAGCTGAAAACTTCCAGATTGCAATTGGAGGCAGGAGCTACAGAGAGCCTCAAGGCAGCTGAAATGAAGGACAGAGGCAATACAGAGAGGGTAAGTCAGGTTCAGGGATGCACCAAGGAGATAAGAAAGCATTAGAGCCGTTACCAGAAGTCTCAGCCATCTAGCACTAGCACAGTACCAGCCAGTCTTGATTACATCCTTCAGATGTGCCCATACCTGGCAGCCTCTGAGTCTGCAAGCTGTGAATGCTCAGGTACTGGAGGTTTGTCACAGACGTGATATGCTGCTCATCATCTATGGTGAGGGGACTGGCTTCCACAGCGAGGGAACAGATGTTCTTACAAGTCCTGAGGACTGAACTGAGACTTCCAGCCACAGCCGCACATCTCTTGATGTACAACCGAAGGCTGGTGGCGGAGCTGAATATCTTCCCCAGATGTTTGATGTCTTGTTTATCCAACTTGCTGATATCCCGGAGAGTGACCTCTAGAGTCTTGAATTCCTGCTTCCAGTTGAAGAACAGAGACACAGCCCTTCTGGGAATGTAGGTTTCTGAGGGGCCTCCCATGTGGTGGTCTCCACGGTTGTTCTCTACAGCCTTGTCCTGTGAAGCGGTAGCTCTTCCATAGAAGTCCAGCTTCACGAAGTCCAGTGCACTTACACAATTAGGTAATTGTTCAAAGAAGTCAAATAAGTAATCAGGAATGTTTTCTGAGTCAATGAATAAACTTTTACCAGTAAAGAAAGCTTCAAATTCTTGGCTCAGAGCTGATTTAGATATGCTCTCAGTGAATAAACTGATGCCACACTCCACAAAAGAATTTACATTCTTGGCTTTCAGATCATCTTGCTCAGTGGTGTCTCTCATGCTCTGTAGAGATTCCTGCCTCCAGAGAGGCCTCCTGGTGACAGAAAGCCCTTGTAGGCTGCCATGCTCAGCCACCAATGCAAGGTGCCTCATGACAGCCCTGGTGGCTTCTGTGGACGACCCGCACGTGTAGAGGAGCAGATTGCCGTACAGGGATGTGATGTCGGAAATGGAAACCATTCTCTCCAAATACTCATTTCCCTTGCTCACCTCTGCGGGTTCTCTGGAAATCAACAAACTGCTAAGTCTTCGTCCTGCTGTGTACTCTTGGAATGATTTATGAAAGAATTTATACTTGGCTGTCAGCCTCTGAGCTGTGTACTTACAGAGCAGCCCAGTGGCCACCAGGATATCCTCGTTCATGCTGGACAGATCCTCAGGCTCAAAAGCAAACCTGTGGGAGAACACGCCCTCCAGGGCCAGGTCTCCACAGCAGTCTAGGCTCCTGACAAAATCATTCTCCGCCCCGCCTCTGTGTCTGTGCTTGTTTTTCTTTATCAGGAGGTCATAGAAGGTTTGGAACAACGTGGTTTGTGTGTGATCTTTGAATTCCTTCCTGCCCATCTGGATTGCACAGGTGATCACCACAAAGAGAGGGGTCTTCATCAAATTTCTCAAGCACTTGGACACCTGGATCTGGGATAACAGACCGTCAGCCAGCTCCTTTATCAATACTTCTTGGATGAGAACCTGGGCACTGTCTTCTGTCATATCCCCGACCTCAGCAGTCAAGGCACCAACGTGTCTGATATGTCTCAGGCACTCGGTGGTGGTAGTGACAATGACCATGTTCTTGAAACGATGGTTTTGCTTTATCAGGTCTTCGATTTCCTGGCAGTTCTGGGACTGGAATTCATTGTAACCATCGAGGAGAAAGAGGACTTCCTGCTGCAGTTTCAACAGCATAGCCATGAACCCTGACTTGCTAATGGAGTCGGGTACATTCAGGAGCTGATCACACACTGTTTCAAACAGTCCGCTGCTGGCGCTGCTCAGGCGGACAAAGAAGACCAGTTTGAATCTGTTCAGAGCTTTGCACTCCTCAGAGGCCCAAAGCATGGCAATTCTCTGTAGCAGGGTGGACTTCCCTTTGCCAGACTCCCCTTCAATGAGGCAAGGGCTCTGAAGAGCCTCCAGAAGACTGCCCAGGGTTAGCTGCTCCACACGATGATGGCGATGGTCCTTCCTCCACAGGACAGGTTCTGTGAAGGTGCGCTTCAGATTAAAAATGATGTCGATATCTTGACCCAGGGGATAGAAGTTCAGAAATGCGGGGCTGTCATATAAGTATTTTAAATTCTGAGCCAAGACATCCAAGTCTTCATCCACATTCTGATGAAAAATACCTGTTGGAGAAGAGATGATGTTATGGAGGAGTAGATTCTGCATCACCTCTGACTGGCTGGCTTTGTGTCAACTTGACACAAGCTCGAGTCATCAGAGAGGAAGGAGTCTCAGCTGAGGAAAGCCTCCCTGAGATGCAGCTATAGGGCCTTTTCTCAATTAGTGATCATTGTGGGAGGGCTCAGGCCATGGTGGGTGGGGCCATCCCTGGGCTGGTGGTCCTGGGTTCTATAAGAAAGCAGGCTGAGTAAGCCATGAGGATCAAGCCAGTAAGCAGCTCCCCTCCATGGCCTCTGCATCAGCTCCTGCCTCCAGGATCCTGCCCTGCTTGAGTTCCTGTCCTGACCTCCTTCAGTGATGAACAGCAATGTTGAAGTGTAAGTTAAATAAATCCTTTCCTCCCCAACTTGCCTTTTATTCGTGGTATTTCATTGCAGCAATAGAAACTGACCAAGACAGCCTCAAAAGGCTAGAGCTCAGGGGGATGAATGGCAAAGGTTCCGAGAATCAGCTGGGGATGACTTTGACTTTCTCTCCTGGTTCTAAGATACCACATCAGGCTCCAAACACCCATTGGTTTCCCTGGGCCCTCTTCCCCTCATCCCTTCTTCTCTACCTTCCCTTTCCCTTTTCTTGCCATCAAATCTTACAGCAGCAGATTGAAAATGAGAGGAGCCTTGGTTTTAGTTAAGAAAAGTGAAAGGCTGGACTGAGAATGTAGGGTGGGGTAAATTTTAGTCAATTACACAATTGACTAATTTATTTATTCATTTAAAATAGTTAAAATGAGGAGTTGGATGTCCAGCTCGATGATGATGAAATGACTGTCCCAATGGAAAGTGCAGTGGTGACTTTTCCATGTCACCGCAGCAGGAGACAGAATGTTGGCGGGGCCACTCACCCACAGATGACTGACTAAGGACTACTGGCTTCGTGTGTTGGTGTTCTAGTTAAATGTTTTCTTTCAGACAGCGTATTGATATAGCCCAGTCTGGCTTCAATCTCCCCTTCCACCTTCCTCATTCTCCCCAAAGCTCCCACAGTAGCCGATGCCACCACAGCCAGCATTCCACTTGTGCTTTGAAGGGAGGATGTACTTAACTCACTTCTTGCCCAGCTCTGGGGTTACTCATATGGTTTCACTGTCCAGTGTCTACTGTGACTCAAAGTCCCTGGCCAGCCACACGAAGGAGGAGGATAAGCTGAAATTCCACGGCAGGGACTGGGGTGTTCTGCATGGTTTAGGTGCTTAATGGTGGAACAGAGGTGAGTAAAGCAATACTTACTTTGTCCATTTAAGTCCTGATACAGAGTATAGTCCCACTTCTCAAGATACTTAAGAAAGAGGCTGCAGGCCTCTGAGCCCTTCTTCAGAATCATGTGAATGATTTCTCGCGCAGCGTCTTGCTCCAACTTCTTACAGCAAATATTGGTGACTTCTTCATCGTTGAGAACACTTCGTGCAAACAGATCGTCTGAGATTTGCTTGGTAACTATGATGCCCATCCTCTGAATGAGGGATTGACTGTTCTCCTTTATAAAGTTCACTGAAGAAATGGAGGTAAATATTTGTTCATGTATGTATTTTAATCCACATGAAATATACATATCTGTCACCAGCATATCAAGGCTGCATATTTTTTTCCCCTTAGGCCCATCTTTAACTATAGAGATGCCAAGTATTTGACAGTCAGGCCCTCAAGAAGTACTCTGCAAGTTGGTAGGTGGTGGCTCATGCCTTTAATCCTGGCACTTGGGAAGCAGCGGCAGATGGATCTCTGTGAATTCAAGGCTAGCCCAGTCTACAGAGAGAGTTACAGGACAACCAGGGCAGTTACACAGAGAAACCCTGTCTCGAAAAGCAAAGCAAAACAAACAAACAAAAAGAAGTGATCTGCAAAACTCAGTAGCCTTAACTTTGGTCAGTGAACAAGACGGTTTCACTTTGGTGATTAAAATAGGTGATGATTTTGTCCACTGATACAAGAGTCTCTAGTGAGTGCCAGGTGTAGTGGCATCCGCCTTTCATCCTAGACTCAGGAGGCAGAGGCAGGTGGATCTTTGCGACTTTGAGGCCAGCCTGATCCACAGAGTGAGTTCCAGGACAGCCAGGGTTATATAGTGGGACCCTATCTCCAAAGTGGGAAAAAACAGAAAAAAGAAAAATCTCTAGTAAAGTCACAGTAGTGAAAACATGGGTTTCGAAGTAATGAATGGCCCTGTCCTCCAAGCCTAAGAGCCATTACCATCTTAATCAGAACTAGGGACTCTCTCAATATTGCACCTGTCGACATTCTCCTTTAGGAGGGGTCATTAGGCCCTCAGCTGAGATCCCAGCTACTCTCTCCTGTGTTTCACTCCCAGTCATCCTGCTTCAAATTCGCTCTGACTTGGGAGGTGCTAGAATAGAACAGAATAGAGGGTGGAAGGTTAACTGCGGAAGGGACTCTATCTATACATACACAGGGAGTCGTCATTCATGCTGATATAGGGCTTTGGGGGGATGGGGGTGCTTTGTGGTTACCCCTTACATGGGTCTGACAAGCAAGATCAACAGACCTACTGGTTCAACAAGCTAGATAGGTGGAATGGTTACTTTAGTCTCCTACCGGGGCCTCCATCTGGGGTGACAAGATATTTGTTCACAGTTTCCCCAGGGAAAATTAATGCAACTGCATGGAATCCACAACTTGTTAGCATCTACAATCTTTGCAGCTCTCTTTTGAATCTGAAATACTGCCAACTATGTGACAGCCAGTCTCTCTGGAGACAGAATATCCCTTTCATAGCATTTACTGAGCCCAGTAAGGGATGTGATATTTCCACCATGCCCAATTTCAAGATAACCACATATGTTGGCTGGCTAACAAAAATCTGAAAAGTCAGCATTTCACCAATGAGAACCTGCCATAGCACATATCTGTGTCACCTGGGGAGCTGTTAGGAGAATTCATGTCTGTCATCACATACAAAGTAATGTGACAACATGTTCAGTTCTTATCTTCCTGTCACCACGCAAAGGAATATGTGTTTTATCTTTCACAAATTTTAGTCTTTTCTGAAAAATAGCACTACAAAGTATCAGACAGCTTCCAGTCTAAGAGCTCTCATTTCTCCTAGTTTCTAGGGGAGCTACATTGTGTGTGTGTGTGTGTATGTGTGTGCACGCGCGCCTCTGCAATGCCTTAATCTATTTTGGAGTTTGGTTTGGTTTACAGTACTGGGGATTGATTGAACCTACAACCTCAAGCATGGGAAGTCAACTGTCTACCACCAAATTACAGTCTCAATCTTGGGCCTAACTCTTAAATACAGACAAAACAGTGCCCAGGGACTGCAGTTCACCATCTCAGTGACAACTCAAAGGCACATCCCCCTGGGACGCATGACTGACCGTGCTGTAACTATCAGATGGAGAGATGCTTCTATATTTTGTAATTAAAGATGTTGTTCTTTGCTGCTGCTGCTTTAACAGGTGTCCCTATTTAGCCCTGGCTGTCCTGGAACTCACTGATGACCAGGCTGGTTCAGACTCTCAGAGATCAGCCTGCTTCTGCTTTCCAAGTGCTGGGATTAAAGGTGTGCAATACTGTGTCCTCGTGTGCAACTGGGTTTTATAGTAAATTAAAATTTTAATGTTTCGACTCATGGTTAAATAGCTCCAAGTGGCTAGTGGTTACTACACTGTACAGCACACTGGTATCAAAATGAAAACAGTTAATTTGGGTACCACTGAGGTCTGCACCGTTTCTCTGAAGTGATTGGATAGAGTGTTCTGACGTATTGAGGGAAGATTATGATTGAACAGGTGATGATTGCCAGAATGAACAGTTTAAGTCCAATCTGGTCACTCTGTAAGTCTTGCCCCATTTATCATCTGTCTTTTTTTCCATAGGCTTGCCATATTTTTTAATAAATTCTCTAGAGAACATAAGAATATATGTAATTGAGAATCCCACAGATAAATAGTCATCTGAAAACATGAATTGCTTTTCCATTTAATACCATCAATATACATAACTAGGCAGACGTTGTTTGTAGGGTACTTACTTGTTCTCAGTCAAAGTGCTCTAACTTTTCTAGATATCAGTAGATTATTTTTTTTCCAAATGGGAATGCCAAAGACATCTCCTTCCCATGAAGCCGGTGTTTATCATAAGAAACTAAGGAAACAAAAATGGAAATGATCAAATGGAAAGATTGAAGTTGCTTCTTCTTGAGTCAATGCTTCTTTCTAGATGAGAAAATGGCCGGGTGGTGGTGGCGCATGCCTTTAATCCCAGCACTTGGGAAGCAGAGGCAGGTGGGTCTCTGTGAGCTACAGAGAAACCCTGTCTCGGAAAACCAAAAAAAAAAAAAAAAAAAAAAAAAAAAAAAAAAAAAAAAAAAAAAAAAAAAAAAAAGAAAGAAAGAAAGAAAATGATGATGGCCCAAAATTGTAGTGGCATTTCACTTTTATTTAAATAAATAAAGCTTGCCTGAAGTTCAGAGAGTAAAACAGCCACACTGGGCAGCCTTACAGACCAGGAGACAAAAACACGCACATTTCATCCCAGTAGCTACACTAGTTGCCATAGAAACTGGGCAGTGCTTGCCTTTAATCCCAGTGGTGCACATCTTTAATCCGAGAAGTAGAGAGGATTATAAAATGGGAGGAGAAGGCTCTCAGTCTCAGTCTGAGATTCTGGAGGCAGGATCGCCATTTCAAACTCAGGTAGAGGGGAAGAGCCAATGGCGGGCTGTTTTGCTTTTCTTCAGGGTGAACCCCAATATCTGTCTCTGGGCTTTTATTAACTGTGCTACACAAAATGTGTAAAACTTGCTCATTGGTGATGGAAGTCCCTGCTGCAGAAGGGTGAGGACTTGAGTTCTGTCCCCAACAACTATGCAAACATCTGGCCCTAGCATAGAAAGCAGCTAGAGACAGGCTCACTGGCCAGCCAGTTTCACTAACTAATGGTACCAGGTTTAGCAAAAGATTCTTTCAGGAGCAGAAAGGTAGAGAGTAATTGAGGAAGACACCTGACATGGGCCTCTGAATTTTACATGTGTACACACACACACTTGCTCAAAGTGGGCTATGTATGGCCAAATCCTAATGAGAACCCAAATGTCTGGACTCCTTGCCTAGAGATAGACCATGGTCAAGTGGAACTTCACCAACTCCTCAGGTGCTTCCCATTGATGCCAATCAGAGCCAAGAGAGCCGGGTGGTGGTGGCACACATCTTTAATCCCAGCACTTGGGAGGTAGAGGCAGGCGGATCTCTGTGAGTTCAAGGCCAGACTGGTTTGCAAGAGCTAGTTCTAGGACAGGCTCCAAAGCTACAGAGAAACCCTGTCTTGAAAAACCTTTAAAAAAATCAGAGTCAAGAGGACAAGTGAGTTTAAAATATCAAAAGATGGAGCTGGACCTACTGGCTTGTCACTGGGGAGTTAAAGGGCCATTTGAAGACAGAGGAAGTGGCATAAGGAAGAAGCCTTGAGAGAGAGAGCCAGAAAACAAGGTAGGGATAACAGGAAGACAAGCAATGGTCTGGTCCCGTGCTAGGATTGGACTTGGATTGAGATCTATCACTGACAAGCTGAGTCTATGATAAAAAGGCAGTGTCTGGCACACAGGAAGAGTCACCACAGTGAGTTCACCCCTCCATATCTATGGTGATTTAATAAGAATGGCCCCCATAGGCTTATATATTTGAATGCTTAATCATCAGGATTAGGAAGTAGATGTCGCCTGGTTGGAGGAAGTGTATCAATAGGGGTGGGCTTTGAGGTTTCAAAAACTCAAGACAGGCCCAGTGTCTGTCTTCCTGCTGCCTGCTGATCTGGATGTAGAATTCTCAGCTGTCTCTCCCGCACCATGTCTGCCTGCATGCTGTCATGATGATAACGGACTAAACCTCTGGAACTGTAATCCAGCTCCAATTAAATACTTCTTTTATAAGATTTGTGATCATGGTGTCTCTTCACAGCAATATAACAGTAACCAAGACAATGCTACCTTTCCCAGAAGAAGGAAGACTGAATCCTCCACTGGCTGGGTCAGAGTTAAAGTAATAATAGAAAAAAAGAAGAAGAAAGCATTGGAAGAAAATATAACATCAACGAAATCAACTCTCCCCGGACTGGGTCATCTACTCACATGACTACTAAAGCCATCAATTAAAGTTGCTGCACAGTTCACCAGGAAAAGATCTCAGATCATTTTGAAGATGCTAAGGGTTATTATTCAGTTTGGATACTGGAAATAATGTTCTTACCAACAGAACGACAACAGAGAACCATATCAAGGTCAATTAACTAATTATTAATTGTTTTTTAGAATAAAAATCAACACATACCCTGGATCTCATGTGCTCTGAGTTACCCACCAATGTAAAGAACTGGGGGGGCTGGAAAGATAGCTCAGCAGTTAAGAGTACTGTTGTTCCTGTAGAGGGCCTGGGTTCAGTTCCCAGCACTCACATCTGTAACTCCTTTAACAAGGCATCCTCCTCTAGCCTCATAGTGCCTAAGGCATGTACAGGGTACACATAAAGACAAGCAAAACACTTGAAAGAAAAATAAACAAATCAGGGTTAGAGAGAGATAGCTCTGCAGTTAAGAGCATTGGCTGCTCTTCCAGAGGACTAGGTTCAATCCCCTGCACCCACATGGCAGCTCATAATTTCCTATAACTCCAGTTTCAGGGGATCCAACACTTTTGCACAGACATACATGCAAGCAAAATATGAATACATGTGAAATAAAAATAAATTCAAAAATAAATAAATCTGAGCCAGGTAGTGGTGGCGCACGCCTTTAATCCCAGCACTTGGGAGGCAGAGGCAGGCAGATCTCTATGAGTTCGAGACCAGCCTGGTCTACAAGAGCTGGTTCCAGGACAGGCTCCAAAACCACAGAGTAACCCTGTCTCAAAAAACCAAAATAAATAAATAAATAAATAAATAAATCTTGGAAGAGAGGGTGGAAAAATCATAAGAGTCAGAGGATCAAGAACTTTGCTGTGAGATTGCATTTCTTAGTGACATCAGAATCTATACCCATGGGTCAGGTGGTGATGGTACACACCTTTAATCCCAGCACTTGGAGTGCAGAAGCAGGGGGAATCTCCAAGATTGAGGCCAGCCTGGTCTACAGAGTGAGTTCCAAGACAGCTAGGGCTACTCAAAGAAACCCTGTATTAAAAAAATAAAAACAAACAAACAAACAAAAAATCTATCCCTCCTGAAGTCTCAGCAACATGACCTCCCAAACATGAGCTGAATAAGGAGAATATGAACAAACATGACTAACTGCACAGCAGGGAAAGCCCATGAGGCCTCAACCCTACTTGAAGAACTACAGACAACAAGGAAAGGGGGAGCCGAAGGTGTATCCCTCCCCAGGGCACAACAATTGGCTGTCCTGTACCAAGCGGTTAACCCTGAAAATATGCATACAAGTAACATTGTAAGGACTCAATGGGATGTATTTGGGGACATAGATGTATATACAGATACATATATGCATTCAATAAGAGTTGATGAAGAAAGAACCTATGAATTTGAAGGAGAGTATAGAGGCATATATGAAGAGCCTACAGGGGAGAAATGTAATTAAAATACAATCACAAAAATAAATAAGTTTTATTTATTATTTATTTAGTTCTGTGTAGCTTTGGTGCCTGTCCCGTGACTTCCTCTCTAGACCAGGCTGGCCTCAAAGTCACAGAGATCCTCCTGCCTCTGCCTCCCGAGTGCTGGGACTAAAGACTTGCACCACCACCACCTAGCTAATAATTTTTTTTTGGTTTTTGATTTTTTTTTTAGATTTATTTATTATGTATACAACATTCTGCCTCCATGTATGCCTGCCCGCCAGAAGAGGGCACCAGATTTCATTAAAGATGGTTGTGAGCGACCATGTGGTTGCTGGGAATCGAACTCAGGACCTCTGGAAGAGCAGCCAGTGCTCTTAACCACTGAGCCATATCTCCAGCCCCCCTCGCTAATAAATTTTAAAGAAAAAAAGAACACATACTGCTCTTGCAAACGACTTGAGTTTTGTTTCTAACACTCATGTTGGGCAACTCACAACTGCCTCCATGGGTATCTGCATTCATGTATACCAGCTTACATACATACACACACACATATACACATACACATAATTAAAATAATCTTTAAATATAAAAATATTCTTTTTTAAAATTCAACAAAAAATAGGGATGTAGCCAATTTGACCATCTGGATTTTGGGTCATGCTCTGAAAATCCTGCCTCCCACTAAGCTATCCTAAGAATAACTGAATCATGTGGAAGAGATCCTTTTGTTATGGTTGTACCTTGGCAAATAATATTTTCTTATTTGAAACAAGACTTGGCTTACAAAATAGCCAAGACTGGTCTGGTGCACACTGTGTAGCTCAGTCTAGTCCTAAACCCATGCTAATTCTCTGGCCTCAGCCTTCTCATTGTTAAGATTACAAGCATGAGTTACCATATCCGGTTTAATTGGTAATGTTCTTGCTACTCAGTAGATGGCTTCCTCAGAGAACTGAAACTCCTCTTGACCCATGTCTAGGGAGTCATTCCCACAATGCATGGCTGAAGTAAGGGAAAGAACTCATATAATTGGGAGCAGAGAGGCAGTGCATGCAACTGGCATATGTGTGTGTTCAGATTTGGCATTGCAGACTTCAAACTTGAACCCTCATTCTTCAGTTTGCTAGACAGCTGCTTCTAGACATGCTTCTTAATCTCTCTGGGGCATGCTTTCTTCCTTTGTAATTTTTTTTTACATTGACAGGTGAGTGTGTGTGTTTGTGTGTGTGCGTGCGTGCATACACATCACAACATTTGTGTAGAGATTAGAGGACAACCTGTAGAAGACAGTTCTCTCCTTCTGGAATAGTAGATAGCTCCCAGGGATCACAGGGATCAAACTCTGGTCAACAAGCTTGGTGACATGCACCTCTACCCCCTGAGCATCTCCTCAGCCTCTGGATTATGATTTCTTTACTGAAATATTAGTGCTCATAATATCTGCCCCAAGCCTAGGGTTGTTGCGGTAATTAAACACATGGGAACGGATGGAGTAGAAGTGGTCACTCAGTGTGATTTGTCTACCATTCGGGTAAAATACACTTTAGCCTAAAATGCTTTTAGATCTCCGCTGGACTCCAACAATCTTACTGAGTATTCTTAGCGCTATGCAAATAACATATGTAAGCCACGCAAACAGAAGTGAAACTCAGGACTAACGTGAACCCGGAAGGACAAAAAAGGTTAGGAAGTGTTAGGAGGGGTTAGGGGTGGGAAATACTCAAAGAACATTATACACTTATATGAAAATGTCCTGGTATTGCTTACAATGAATATACACCAATTAAAGCAAACACTTAAAACTCATGAGCAGTATTACAGACGTGCTGAGCTGTTAGGAGCAGGACAGCAGACCACCTTAGATCCTAGGTCCTGCAGCTGATTATTGTCTGACCACGGTGAATCTTTGCCACATTTTCCACCTCTACACCTAAGATCAACTGAGATAATGGCTGGAAATACTGTCTGTGGAGCGCTTCGTATAAACACTGGCCCACAAACAGTGATTTCCTTCCGTTCTCTAAGTTCAAGTATCTTATCAGTGGCTCAGGAGACTAGATGGGCCAAGTGTCCCTCTTGCTGTCAGCTCTGTGTTTCCTTTCCATAGTGCCAAGAAGCATTTTCAAAGCTCTTTTGCCTCAGAGGAAATACAAATGTACCCTCTTGGGCTCAATAAACTTTAAACACCAACTCAGAAAATTCCAGTTAAACTCCATCAGACCAAGTTAACAACCCTGCTGTCCCGCACCCCCGCTGTCCACTCCCCCTTGCCCGCCCCACTGTTCACTCCCCCTTCCCACCCCACTGTCCACTTCCCCTTTCCCGCCCAACTGTCCACTCCCCTCTCCCCAAGCCACTGCCCACTCTCACCCCCAAGGTTTCCCTGGAGGCAATCAGCCCAATGGGCAAACCATTTACTGCAGGAAATCCTCATGGACACACGGTTTCAATGAATCCAAAACCAAATGTCAATAATTGACTCTAAAGTGACTTAAAATCCATTCCCTGAAGTACCTGGTCAAGCAGTCCAGTTGCCTTCCTCTTGAAGGATGAAGGAAAATCATTTTAAAAGTAAGTCTCTCTCTCTCTCTCTCTCTTAATCTACTTTTAGTTTGACATCAAGGCTGTTCCTGTTGATCCAAACGTCTTTGTTCAGCGAGAGTACAGAAGAGGAAGTGCCTGATGGGTTTTTCCTTTCTTACGAAGCATAGTAAGGGTGGACACGCTTGCAAGAAAAATGAGTGACAGAGCAGCCAGGAAGTGGGACTTTGAACTTACTCACCTGTTTCCTGCTTATTCATAAGGTAAAGATTTAATGACTGTTGGCTTTTCTAAGCAAAGGGAATGAGAGTGTTTTACTGGAAACAATTATGAGTGAACACAGACCAGGAAAACAGGGTACCCGGAGCTCCAAAGATCCAAAGTGGTAACTGTTTCATAAAGGGCTTTTCTTTTTCTGTTTTGTCTCAGTTTTGGGTGTGTGTGTGTGTGTGTGTTTTGTTTTGTTTTGTTTTTTGAGACAGACTCTCTCTATGTAGCCCTGGCAGTCCTGGTACTCCCTACGTAAATCAGGCTGGCCTGGAATTCACAGTGATTTGCCTGCCTCTGCTTCCCAATTGCTAGGATTAAAGGTGCACCACTACGCCCAGTTAGTCTCAGTAAGTTTTTATATTAACAGAACAATAGAAGTCATAAATCAATGTAAATTCAAGTATGCTGGTGGAAACATCAGGTAGGCAGACCACAGCAAAGAAACCCCTGGGAAAGGCTTCAGATCTGAGGCCATTTTTAGCCTCTGGGTTGTTAGGCTGCAGTAACCTGCTTTGTTAGTAGGTCCCAAAGGTTTTACCTGATAGGAGCTTTTGGGTCAGACACCAAAATTGCTAACAAATGACTTCTAAAGTTCTAATCATCCAATCAGTTTCTGATTCTTGCTGTACCTGTTCAGTCTTAGTTCAATCCCTGGAGCCCTCAAAATAAGTAGGAAACTGATTCCTGAGAGTTATCTTCTGACCTCCAAAATCTTGCACACCTTGGCAATAGTGAGCATGTGACAGTACCCAAGGCTTTGTTAATACCAACTGAGCTTCATCCCAAGCCGAGTCGTTCCAAATAAACTACTATATACCTGTTAGACGAAAGAAAAGGCAACATTAAAGTTATGGAAAACAGCTGAGCGAGGTGACCGTACACCTGCAGTCCCAGTACTTGTAAGGACAGAAGGATCAGGAGTTCAAGGTCATCCTTGACTGTGTGCTGAGTTCAGGATCAGCCTTGGTCACGGGAGACCTTATCTCAAAACCAAGGAATATAGCCAGGCTGTGGTGGCTCATGCCATTAATTCCAGCACTTGGGAGGCAGAGACAAGTGACTCTCTGTGCGTTTGAGGCCAACGTGGTCTATAGAGTGGGTTATAGGACACCCAGGGCTACACAGAGAAACCCTGTCTCAAAACAAAACAAACCAACTCACCACACACACACACACACACACACACACACACACACACACACACACACACTTGAGCTCAGAAATTTAAAAATATCTGGGAATGGTGACATGACTGTAATCTCAGCTACTTGAGGCAGAGGCAGGAGAATTGCAAGTTTGAGGCCATCCTGGTCTACTGAGTGATACCTAAGACTATTTATTTATACAATAAAAGCAGGTGCAGCAGCAACAGCAGAGCAGGGCATGGTGGTGCACACCTTTCATCCCAGCACTCCAGAGGAAGAGGGAAATCTCTAGGAGTTCGAGGCCAGGCTGGTCTACAGAGTGCATTCAGCCAGGCCTA